>BMAO01030804.1:0-13090 GCA_019973975.1 Trichonephila clavata
GGGGGGAGGGGAGAATAAATGCAAATAAATCACAAAATCAGATTTTCACTCCTCTCTATTAATGTATAAATGTCTGATTCTTACAATTTTTTTTATTTACACATTTTTTCTAGATAGTATATATCTAAATTATAAATCTATATATATAAAGGAGAAAAGCGACTCACTCACTGACTGACTGACTGACTAATCACGATATCTCTGGAACTATTCAATCTACATACTTGAAATTTGGTAGACATGTTCCTTTCATAGAGTAGACATCAGCTAAGACGGATTTCCGAAATGCGAAACGCAAGGGGCGTTACGGGTTAAGGGGCGTTATAAATAATTGTTTCCGTGTTTAAACTACTCAATGTACAATTTGAAATTGGGTTAACAGATTCCTTTCCTACAGTAGAGACGCTACAAAATGAGTTTGGTGAAAATAGTCCCCAAGTAGCGTGCAGGGGCTTAGGGGGCGTTATAGATAATTATTTTCATTTTAAACTATTTGACGCACTGTCTTTAAATTCGATAAATAGATTACTTTCGTAGAATAATGATCAGTTACAAAACGGGTTTTGTGAAAACAGACTTCTAAGGGCGTTGCGGGGGATTAAGGGCGTAATAGATAAATTATCCGTTTTTAAACTACTTCACCTACCTGCTTGAAAATTGGTAGGTAAGTTTCTTCATGGAGTAAATATCCGCTACAAAATGAGTTTTAAAAAATTGACCCCAAGAGGTGTTGCGGGTGGGGGTTTAAGGGGCGTTATAAATTCCGATTTTTTTAACTATTAGACGTACAGTCTTGAAACTTAGTAAGCAGATTCCTCTCATAGGGTAGAGATACGCTACAAAATGGGTTTCGTGAAAATTACCCCAAGTGGCGTTGCGGGACTTAAGGGCGTTAAGATAATTATTTCCATTTTTAAACTATTAGACGCACAGTCTTTATATTTGATAAAGAGATTTCTTTCATAGAGTAGAGATCAATATAAGAAGGTTTGTCAAACAGACCTCTAAGTGGCGTTGCAGGGGAATAAGTGGCGTAAGAGATATTTTCGTTTTTAAACTATTTGACCTACCTGCTTGAAAATTGGTAGAATGTTTCTTTCAGGAGTAAATATCCGCTACAAAATGGGTTTGGAAAAATTGACCCCAAGGGGTGTTGCGGGGGTTAAGGCAGATATAAATAATTATTTCTTTTTTAAACTATTAGACTCACAGTCTTGAAATTTGGTTAGCAGATTCCTCTCATAGGTTGAAATACACTGCAAAATGTGTTTGTGAAAATCGACCCCTAGGTGGTGTTGCGAGTTCAAGGGGCGTTATTGATAATTTTTTTGCATTTTTAATTAATTGGACGCACAGTCTTCAAATTTGATAAGCAGATTCCTTCATAGAGTGCAATTCCCCTATAAAATGGGTTTTGTGAAAACAGACACCGAAGTGGCGTTGCGGGGGCTCAAGTGGCGTTATAGATAACTATCCCCATTTTTAAACTATTAGACGTACAGTCTTGAAATTTGATAAGCAGATTCCTTTCGTAGAGAACCGCTACAAAATGGGTTTCGCGAATATCAACTACGAAATTTAATTCGGGAGATAAAGAGGCGTAATCGATAAATATTTCCATTTTTAAACTATTTGATCATTCTGCTTGAAATTGGTAGGCATGTTCCTTTCATGGAATATAATTCTCTAACAAAGAGTAGAACGAAAATTGACCCCAAGGATGGTTGCGAGGGGTCAAGAGGAGTTACAGAAAAAAATTCCTGTTTTTAATTGTTAGACCCATATACTTGAAATTTTTAAGCATGTTTCTTTTGTTGAATAGGGATGCACTAAGAATGTATTTTAAGTAAATCAAGTTCTGCGGAGGGGTGCAGGGGTTACTGGGACGTATTGACATTAAAAAATCCTTTTTTCGAGCTACAAGGACTATAATAATGAAATTTGGTTTGCATTTTTCTTTTGTTGAATTGAAATCCGCTAAGAGCGGTTATTTTGGAAATGGTTCTCAACGGGATTACGGGAATATTGATAGTAAAACTTTTGTTTTTTTCCTGTTAGATTTAGACTTGAAATTTGGCTTGCATTTTCAATTTACGGAGTAGAGATCCACCGCGAAAATTGGTTTTGCGGGAATCCACTTGGTTTTTGGGTTACGAAAGAGCAAACATCATTCTATACTTCAATTTTAGAGATTTTTAGAAAATACAAATTAGATGAGTTCTGCCCTTTTTTTTTTATCAACAGGCGACAGTTACAGGTATAAGTATATTTTTCAATACAATCGAATTCTTAATGCTAGGACTTAGATATCAATAATTTATACATATATATAAGCAGTAAAAATTTATAAAGCATCATGAAATACCCAGCGAAGCGGTGGGTAACAGCTAGTATATATATATATATATATATACGATCCTTCCTAATTCATATATAATACCTCGAAAATGGATCTTAATGGCCTAATATATTAGTTCAACATCATAATTGTGACAATTTTAAGTTTGGACAAACAGTGTAGTAAATCATATGATACATTATTTAAATTGAATTAAAGCTACTGGCTGTATTTAAAAACAAGAATGATCTTATAAGTGAAAGTAAAGGTCTCACGTATTTATTATGATTCACTGATGGCTCGTCCGAAAAATAACATTTGCTATGGCGATGGAATCTAAAGTCACCTCTTCTTTTCAAAATTTTAGAAAAAGTAAATTTATATGTCACAGCTAAACTCTAAAAAGTGGAACAAGCGAAACTGAAATTTGTGGAAAAGACAATTAAGGAAATCTAAAATTAGAAATAATGGGTTTTACAACCCATTCAGAAAAAGAAAGACTCACAAGCACTTAGTACTCAAAATTTTCTGTGTACACCTTATGGAGTCTCAAAGGTGTTAACTTTTTCTGGAGGGCTGAAAATATAAACTATATTCAAATACATATAACTCTTTGAAATTAAAACTAAATAATTCGAATCTTTATCGTATTATTTATAAAGGAATGGCGCTTCAGAAAAGTGTAAAATGTTTAAAATATAATCATAATTTAAAAAGCTATAAACATATGAAATAAATATTTTTATGAGAAATATTAATTAAGTTTTACGGCGCGCATGCTATTTTTAAAAGTATTAGTTTTAATTACTAGCAATAAGTTGACTTATAAAGTTAAATGTATCCTTATTACACCGTAGTAAATTTAAATAAATATAACAATTTTTTTTTTAACATAACAAAATTATATTTTTAAAATTTTTTTAAAATGTTTAATATTTTTCAAATATTTTGAAACACAAAAGATATATTATTCTAAATTTACTAAGGCTTAAAGAGTATGATACATTTTATTATTCTATAAAATTTTACGCATCAAAGGCTAATATTTTAGAAAATAGCGTGGGCGACGCAAAAATTACTTAATATTTATTACAAAATTATTTCTTATTTGCATATGCTTATAACTTTTAAAATTATGATTAAGTTTCAAACATTTTGTACTTTTTTGAAACCATAAACCCTTGTAAATAACATGTAAAAGATTCGGATTATTTAATTTAAATTTAAAAGAAGTATACCTGTTTGAAAATTGCTTACATTTTGACCCCTCCAGACAAAATTAACACCCCTGAGACCCCTTATACCGCAGCGAGATTCTTTGTTGCAACAGATATCTATTATTTATGAAAACGGCTCCAATCTCTTCAGTGTAAACAATAATTAAATATCTTTAGAGGGAGTTTGAATATTTGTTTTGTATTTTTTTCCTTTGCTTTGGATGCTATTGTACAATCTAATAAAACACATTACGTTATATTAGTTTTATTAATTACAAACAGTGAGATATGACTTAAATTTATTTGAAAAAAGTATAATGGCAGGGGTTACCAGATAAAAATTGTTTACACGTTCTTAATGTAAAAAAAAAACCAACGTCGCTAAAATTAAGTATTTCGTGTAGTTTATATAATTTTTAGTCTTTTCACCATAAAATCCGGCGTACGACGCACACTTGTGTATAACTCGCACCTGTACTTTCAAGCTGCAGTTTTTAATTTTAAGGTATATTCGCCGCATAACGCACCCTCCTTTTTTAACGAAAGAACCTGCAATGTACCTAAGCAATGCTTTTATGTTAGAAGCCATCTATTCGAGGTATTACCCCAGGATTTTGAAAAAATAGTATATTTCTAGAAAAACAACTATTTAATTTCATAAGGTACATTTCTTTTAAATAAACATTATTTAGATCTTTATAGAGGTCTAAGTTTTTTTATGCATCTCTCTTTTTTTTATTTTTAAAGCTATCATTTTTATACCCGGCGTATAACGCACACCCGTAAATTTCGATCTTATTTTTTGTGTTAAAAGTGCGCGTTATACTCCGTATTTTACGGTAATTTTTATTAAGAAAAAAATATAGCTAAAGAATATTTTTAAAACTAATGAATTTTTTCATACGTGAAGAAATTAAAAATCCTAACAACAAAAACAATTTTTATGTAAAATAACTAACCATAAGTTTAAATAAAAAAAAAATACAAAATTGAGAAATAACTGCGTGTAATTTTAATAAATTATTATATTAAATTAAATTAATTGTTAATTTATACAATAATTAACTTGTAATTTAATTATGTATTTGATATATTAATTGTTTAATTGTATTAAAGGTAAAATAAACTGCAGCTGTAACAATATATTTTCAATATATAATGATTTTTAGCTTGATCAATGCGAAATCTATTCCCATTATTCAACAATACCAAGTTTAAGTTCAAATAATTTCATTAGAAAATTGTTAGAAATATTAATTCCAACAATGAAAGGTCCAAGTCGTGTTATGAATAATATCCTAATCATAAGATAAATAATATGATTTCGTACAAAATAAGAATTTAAGGTTACACAGATTATTATGTAAAAAACGAATTCATCAAATGTCATTTATATGAAATATACATCCTTTCTATCTAAATAAACTGCATTACTAAAAAATGCTGCAAATAAGTATATATGTTATACATATGTATATTTAATGCAAATTACTATTAATGAAACACATTTATTAAAATTAAAAATGTGTAGCAGGAGCTTAATAATCTAAAAGGATTTTGCATTAAATTGAGCCCATTGTAGGTTTTCTGAATTATTGTAAATTCTTTCTTATCACATTTATTTTGTTGCAGATCCTATTTTTCATATATATATGTCCATTCGTTTTTTTCCCACCTAAAGAATGCAAGACTGAAGTATTTAATATGGCGAGAGAATGTTCTCTCATTATTCATAATTACAGCACTGAAAAAACGAATTGTACAATGACAATGCGTCTAAAAAGTATGTATTTCTCTCTTAATAAGATTTTTTATGAATGCAGCTTGCATATGAGACAAAGTGGAAAGTTTTGGATACAGTTTAAATAAAATTAAAAAGTGTTATATTAATTTTGAAAGCATAATTTGATATTCAATTCTTAGCAATGAATACTTGTTAATAATTTTTATTAAATAGATTATATCTTCTAAATAATTGCTTGTTAAGTGTTTTAAAGAAATAAATAAAAATAAAACCTATGTGCGCGATTAATAGAGAATGCACTCAATGGGCTGGTAAAGTAACTATTTTAAAACTTAACGCAGCTTTTATTTTTTTTTAATTATTTAAACCATAAAACTTAGTTATATTAAACGTTGATTCTAAAACGTTTTTAAATGAGGAATTTGTTAAAAAAAGAATTCAACAACATGGATATTGTAGTTTGTTTCATCATTTTCATTAAAATCGAAAGAAATTTGCTTGAAAGAAATAAAACAATGATAATGTAACACATATCAGTTAAGCTTCCGAAAACTAATGAAAAATACTAAGTACTCGATCATAAAAAAATGCATTCTATGAGCATGTAGCCCTGGTCACTGCAGATGTAAGGCATATTACTTTGCAAGGCTGGTAATGGTCTTCATGATTTCCCCTAGTGATTTGATTTTTAGTGAGTAAAAGTTACATAACTCAAAGTAAGGTGATAAAGTATTACCTATAGGAATCAAAGAAGAGGGCAACTCTTGAATTTTGCATTAAAAAGTGGTGATAATACTTTTCAGTTTACTTCTTATAGAACATACTATTCAAATAATACTTTTTCAGTTTTTCTTTAAATTATATATCTTTTCAAAAATATGCAGAATGTTAAGTTGAAATTTTTTTACTATCAAAATTTCATGGCATTCATTTGTCATTAGGGGACCCATTTTAAAGCCCCATAGTTCAGAAACTTGCAAGCAAAACTCAACAAAATTTCAAGTTCGGCTGATTTTATACCACAAAATAAATTCTGAGAAAATAATGGCACCCATAATGAGGAAAATTTGTGCATAAATTTAACGTAAAAAATTCCTCTCAGATCTATTTATGCTTATTAATTCTGATTTGAAAGTTTCTAAACTTGGTAGAAAAAGAAAAATAGAGAATGATGAAAATCAATTTATCTGAAGAAAAGTTATTTCTGGATTTGGCATTTTCGGTTGTAGAAGATGGTATAAATTTACCTTATTTCAGAGAGAATTCAAATTGAAACCTGAATGTGTCTATTTTTATTTATTTAATGAAATCAAAATTTATCACCAACTAGAGCGTTATTTTTACAAAATCTACACTATTCATTTGAGAATACTTTTGTGGTTTGAATACATTTTCAAAGAATTTGATGATTCACAAAAGTTATATTGAATTCTCCAATCAGCATTGAATACACAGAAACATTTTACTTCAAATTGAAAATAAAATATCTTAAAAATTAACGTTAGCCAAGAACGGTTTTTCTATTTTAACAGTATTGAATTAAAAACAACTAAAGAAGAAAATCTTTTAAAATAAAAAAATACACATGCGCATTAGGATAACTATGTGCAAAAAGCTCAATTTAATTGCAATAGAGATATTAAATCAATTCACTTAAATAATCTAATTAAGGTGATTTAATGACATTATTGAATAAATCCTAGGGACGATGAGCAAACATTCATGCTGCGTAAGAATCAGAAATTGTTTAAGAAAGCAATTCAGAAAAACAAGTATGAGACAGAAGAACTTCGTTATGTATTGATAAACGTCGAAATCACATGCAGTGATGTGCAGCCATTTATTGAGATTCCGACTTTTACCATTGCTCTGTATAAATTATATGGGTGCTTCTCATGGAAGTTTTGAGATCGATACGCATTTTCATTTTCACATCAGATTAGTTCGGGTTTGCACACAGATGAATAACTGAATCTACTCTCATTTGAGAAGAGCACACAGCCCAGTTGCTCGCAGTTTAATTTAGATGCTTTCAATATAATTGCAAATGAGTGTTGCTTTGCTTTCCTGTCAGGGACACGTACAATATATCTGCGGATGTATTATACTGCCTGCTCAAACGTCTGAAAACAGAGTTTCGTGATATCTTATCAATGGCATTTGCCGCTTGACCAGCTGAGATGGGATGGTTCCTCTTCGCTGTTTAGACTATGTATCTGTCATCAGCAACTGTAGCATTACAATGATGCATTTTTATCCCAGAGGTGTCAAACTTATTTCCTTCCATAGGTCAAATTCTTACAAATAAAAGTCATGTGGACGCAGGATATGTAGTTACGAGGGCTGTTATCGTTCTTTTCTTAATTAAGTTTTGTTCCTTGTGAATAACATCATAATGCTTACATTGTTAACAAAGACTTATAATTAAGAAGATTATTTACTCTTTTGTGTCCCACAAAAATACATCAAATCACACTTTATTTTGCAGGTCAGCAATTTTTCAATTGGCATTATTACCACTTGGTTTCAGTTAAGATTCACTGAATGTAATTGTCTAAAATGGAAAATAATTGTTAGTACAAATGAATGAAAGCTTTTCGTCTGAAGTAGATATTTTTTTCCTTAAACATTAACTTACCAAAAAAAAGAAAGAAAGAAAGAATATCACAAAAAAATGTAAATAAACTCTTTTTTTTTGCTTGTCTCAAAACAGAACAATTGATGTTATGCAGTAAAGTAAGGCAGTAAAAACTAATGCATAGTATTATTATTTTACTATCGATTGGTTAATGGAGATGGAGTTGGTTAATTGGTTAGATGGAGGAAATCATACCCTCGATTCAATACAACTACTAATATTTCATTGACGAAAACTGTGGTTCGTTATCAATAATAAGAAAACTGTACAGCAAATATCTCAGCTTAGTTTATCAAATTATTTAAAAGTTAAACTAGGATATTTGTAATACAATTTTTGTTATTTGTTGTCTTGTTGGATGGGCCGCAACGATATTTGTCGTGGGTAACGTATTTGACATGCTTATCCTAACCTGCTGTACTCTTCTACTTGCTTGAAATGAAGCCGTGGTTGAATTCCCTCGCAACATCCATAATTATTGCCTTTCTTCCAGATTTCTATGCGTTCAGGATCATATAAATATTATCAACTGGACATATTCAAAATTTCACATTTGGAATTTTTTTCTTCATACTTATATTTCACTACAATCAATGCTACGTGCAAGTCTTCATTACTTCAAATTCCTTATTAGCGCAACCACCCATGCCACGCCCGCTCATAACAAATATTTATCAGCATACCACGTGACTACCACCAGTAGCACTGAAACGTGCTGAAAAACTAATTTAATCACACTAATGTGCTTGATTTGGTAGTTGTCACAAATGATAAGAAAACCATCCCTTACATTTCGTGCAACAGTGTGAGCTAAGAAAAATACAAGATTAATAACAACGAAACCTAAATTATAAAATTTGGTATTATAATAATAGGGCAGTTATTTTCAACCACTGTGCTGCCAAAATTTTGTTAAATTATTAATTATACTCTGTGGAAAGTATAAAATCCGAAACCGAATCAATCAGTTATTTTATAGAAAGAAAATAAGAGTATTCGTGGTATATTTAACTTATTATTTCAAGGATAGATGGATGTAAAAAAATTGGATTGGGTTTGTAATCCATTTGTGATAACGGAAGCATCTGTATATGAATTAACTTTGAATGAAGAGGAAAAACTAATTTTGAACTGTAATAATCGAGATTTAATTTCAAAACATTTGGAAGAGTCAATTAATTCTTCTAGATTAAAATTAGAAGCGATTATCTCAAAAAAGGTAAAAAAGCTTCAAAACTTGTTTCAATTTTCTACATCATATTTGTGTGAATTCGGATTTTCAGCATAATCGAAGAAAAAATTAAAAAAAGATAGACTTTTAAATGTAGTTGACGAAATGAGAGTGGCATTATCATTTTTATGACCAAATATAAATAAAATTACCAAAAATCATCCAGCTCAAATTTCATATTAAATGTATTCTTATAATTAATTAGTAATTAAGTACGCAATAAAGATCTTGCCGTTTTTATCGTACGTATTATTTTATTTAGCATTGAAAATTACTATCATAAGCTATTTTGCATAGTGTTTTGACAGAGAAGTAGATTTCTTTTAAACTTATTTTATTGTTAGTGTGTGCCGCCAAATTTTGAAATTCTTAACAGTGTATCACAACAGAAAAGGTTGAGAACCATTGAAATAAGGCTGTGCTATAATTTTCAAAATAAAATCAATTTACTTATTATCAAAAATTTAATCCGGTTTTCGAGTTGATATTTATGTAAAAAATATCGGTAATATTTATAAGAAAATTCAATAATATGATAAATATGCTCAAAGTTAAAAATTTTTTAAAAATGACTTTCTGTGTGTGTGTGTACCTTGAAAAATACCTATATAATAAAAACACTTTAAGTTGTCCGATTCATTTGAATATTAAGTTTGTTTTCTCATTTTAATTATGTTAATCTGATCCGAGCTTAACTAAAAAAGAAGCATTGATCATTTTTAGATACTGTAACATGTATTTGTTATATTTAAAATAAGCAAATATTTAAAGGAAAGTTTAAAATCGAGAAGCAACATTTAATTTTCTACATTCAAATTTACTTTGTATCCTTAGTATGCAGTTCGAGATTGAGACCCTGGACTCAGTCCGAGATTGAGACCTGGTAGCCGACTGGTCATTGTCACGAACTCGTGATCGGTGTTGTTTATGTCGAATTGGGGGCTCGAATTCTAGGACTACTAAACGCCCACCATATATAGAGATACTAATGCACGCTAATCTGTAGAGGTTCAGATTTTGGCGTAGTGTGGAAGTATTGAGAATGGTGTACCAGCTCAGGTGTAGTTCTCTTCGCGTAACTAATGTTCAAAATTACAAGGCCCATCGCTAGTCTTCGTATTAGTATCGTCGCCTTTGAGTGTGATGTTAATAAAAAATCAGTTAAGAATTAGGTCAGTTTTAGCACAAAAAGCAAGTTGTTTCCTACTGGAATATTCAAAGGTTCCTTAATTCCTTCTGCTTAGAAAAGAACTCGAATTGTAGCTAGCAAACAGTGAATGATGTTTAAAGCTGTAACTCTAACTAAATAATGAAGATTGATTACACCTTGAGTTAATTGAAAAATTTTACATTTGCATGTTTAGCTTAGTGATTGTTAGCAACTCATGAAGAATTAGTTACTAGGTTCACGGAAAAAAATACATCGTAATTACACGACGAATTTTATTTACATCGAACCGTGTGCAGTTGAAAATTTTTGAAAAACGGGAGAACAACTTCAAAATTTGTAGAAAGTACTCAACACGTTTCTGATGAATTTTATGGCATTATTTTTAAAATAAGTTTTTTTAAAAAAGTTTTAAGAAAAAAAATTAAATATCATAAAAATGTTGCCAATAAAGTAATCAAATTTCTTCTAGAAATTTTATTAATTGAATTTTTTATGCCATTAAATACAACTTTTTTTGAGAATTTTAAATCTGATATTGATCTCAGAAATTGATCATAATTTCATACGCTTTATGCTTTTATTTGAAAAAATCATATATTAAGAATGTCACACGTGGAAATAATAACAGAATCTTTAATAAAGAACGTTAATCTTAATAATGCATGCTCTTCAAATTCATCAAATATGCACAAAACAATGATTGTTGACTGAAAAACTTATGTATATAATGAGAAAATACTAACTTCTTTTACTCATTGTTCCTTATTTTTAAATTTCGATAGCATTTTATTAAAATTGATTTTAAAAACTATGAGATAATTATTATGCAAGATGAATGGGTGAGACAGGTAATTTTTTTTTGGTTACTTGTATCTTAATATTGTTTCGTAAAACGGTGTTCGAGGATTTTATGCTATCAGTCTCAAAGAGCAAGACCACTCTTCATGAACGATGAAAATTTACTGTCGATGAGCAATCCTTAGAAGTGTAGGTTACAACAGTAAAATTTACCAAATAAATTCCAGAAGGTCTTCACACCTTCTACAGCACTATTAGGATTTAGAAATACAAATATGTAATCTATTCACAGACAATCGCTTGATCGAAGCAACTCTTCTGAAGCTTAAGACAATACTGACTCTCCAACCGTCAAAACAATACTAATCCAGTTTCATCGAGCGATTCCTATTTATAGACCTTTTTTTATCTTCGTTTACTTCTGTTGAGGTTTTTTTTAATTGCTTTTGACTGTAGATCTATGACTGTAAATTATTGATAACAATTTAATCGCCATTATAATGTAAGGAACAGTGTTACTTGCGAATATTACAATTTTAACATAAAATAAATGCAACAAAAAGTAATGTTAAAATATTACACATTCAGTTATAAATTGTTTACACTATTTTAAGCATTCATTACACAAAATTTGTAACAAAAATTTTGCACTTTTTCCTTTTATCTTCGTTTACTTTGTTGAGGTTTTAATTGCGTTTGACTGTAGATCTATGACTGTAAACTACTGAAAAAGTTGATGTTTCATAATAAGAATGATATGAAATTGGTCTAGATATTAATTGTTATTTTTGTCAGAAATGATATCCTTTGTTATATCTATTGATTATTATTACTGCTGAACTTGAAGGATAAATGAAATGGTTGCACTTCAGGTATACGAATTCATTCGGAGCCCTTCTTTTAAGAAACATCACTTAGGAAAAACATACCATTTTTAACTTCAGTTTGTATGTAAATAAGCCAGGCTTATGTAATATTTGCAATAAATTATTTAATCTTCAGAAAATTGGTAAATTTATAAGGAATTTTGAAAAATATTTAGGAACATTCAAAATATTCTACATGAAATTCTATGACCCAATTTGCATAAATTTAGTATCAAAATAATCATTATATATGTATCTAGGGCCTGTAGTAAAATCTTTTGGTTACAAATGTAAATAAAATTTCCAGAGCTAGTTGAACAGCCAATAGAAGAAATTTGCCAAATTTTACATCACTGTTTCACAAATACTAGACATAATGTAAACACTTTTCTTGTCATAATCATTATTTTACTACCCGTCCTAGAAAACATTATGAAAAAATAGCACCAAGCTTCAAAGATATTTATTGGTCTATTTTGAGTTATCATTTTTGAAATTTTCAAAATTTATGAAAAAAATCAATTTTGAGAAAAATGCATTTTTGGTACTATTTATCAATATTGTTATATTTACACAATTACTTACCTAAAATTCAACAGTTTATACCTTCTGTTTGCTCATTTTTTTACTTTTTAGCTAATCTATTTTTTTTTCTTCTGGCAATTTTCTGGCACTGACAGAGATTGTCGTTTAAACTGTTTTCTCAAATTTCATCAAGTTCTGCAAATCTTTTCACTGTTAAACCAGTGGGAAATATTTCACCACAGAAATATTTCAATACGTCTAAGAACCCCTGAGTGTCTCTTAAATTTTAAAGTCATATTCATGGCTAACCCAAATATAGAGTCTTGCACAACTCTAACTTGTCTTTAAAAACACACACAGGACAATATAATAACGAAATCATAATACTTGAAAATTCGAAGTTAAAAACAATATTTTTTCATTGTTTTCTGAAATATATGTAGGTTTTAAAGAATTAATTTGATTCACTCACACAGTTGGAATATTTAAATCCGGTACTAATTTTATCGTTCTCGAAACTGAAACTTTATTACGGTACCTATTTGCTTTGTACTGACGTTTA
>BMAO01030805.1:0-17651 GCA_019973975.1 Trichonephila clavata
GCATTCGATTCTCGAAACTTTTTACCGAACATGATGAAATGATTTGACGAAGAATATGATAGCTAATGAGTGAGTGAATATTAACGTCCCACTGTTCAGCAACACGAGGGCTTTTGGCGACGGTCGCGTAATTTTGAACCATGGTCAAGTGACGCGGGCGATACCTGACTGGCACCCTCTCCTAACTACCACACCACACCAACGGGAGGATGTTTGAGCTCTCGATAGATTTTACGTGCATCGCTCCCTACACGGCGGGTCTTCAGTGGTACTGGAATCAATCTCCTGACATGCTAGCTACGATCGATGCCTAGACCACTTGGCTACCGCGGCCACATATGATAGCTAAGAAGAAGCAAAAGTATTTGAAAAAAAAAACCCATTAAATTTGTCCTTATGAAGCTTACGTATAACTATTTGATCTTTTTTTAGAATTTATTATGTATATTTGTCAATATGTAGTTTCACCAAATCTAGTAGACCATTACAAAATCCCAAAGGCACATAATTAAAAAGGCAGACTTCCATTAAAAAGTCCTCCAGGAATGTATTCCTTCTTCGTAAATGTATGTTCTTGAATACTTTAAAGTGTAAATCTAAAAATAAACTAATTAATCAATATTAATGAACTTTTCCATAAAAAAATTTCGAAAAAATTGGAGAACTTTGAGAAAAGTTATTTTAAGATGGCAGGTTTCTATTTTAAAAATTGCTTAAGAACTCCTATAATAACCAATATAGCTCTTTTATAAGACATATCTTTAAAGAAAAAAATAGTTTCCTTTTTCATTAGTTATTCTAAGATTTTAATTTCACTATTGAGGTGAACATCCTAAAATAGATTTGATACAACGTTAATTCAATCACCTCGTCAATCCAATTTTATTGAATACCTATATTAGAATGATATGCCTGTGTGTGTGAATTAGCTTTTTAACTATCACCTACTTTAATTCCTGGTAGAAATATACGCATTTGTATCATTAATGTCATGATATACCAAAAATCTGCCTTATCTAAATAATATTTTTTGATGTTGAATCTGAAAATAAATTAGAATAATTTGATTTAAAAAATAGTATGTAATCTTGGATCTATTTTCTAGATTTATAGTCTAACAACATATATCTATAGTCATTTTTTTTATTTAGTTCAATAATATTAAGAATATAGGCCAGTGGTCGAATGGTAGCGTATTTCGCTCCACACCACAGGTCCGTGTTTATCCTCGGCTGGGCAAGGTCGACTCAGCCTTCAATTCCTTCATTGGGTCGATAAATGAGTACCAAGCTTGCTTGGGGACTAAACACTGGGGGTTTCCCTTTAGACTGACCATTTGATCGGGACATCTGCTCAGGCACCTCAGCGCCCAATGGTCAAGCATACTGAGATGGGCACAGTTGGCCCTGGCACAGTAGGGTTGTTACGCCATTGAGTTTAGGTTTTAATATTAAGAATAAATATTCACACAATTTTTTTTAAAAAAAATACTGGCTTGAATTTAATTAAAAAGATTTTTTCTTAACCGGTTCCAATGAAGATTAGAAAAAATCACTGTCCACAGGGCATTCTTAAAATATCTCAAAGAAAAATGTATCTCCATTATTTAATTTTTATGTGTAATCTTTTTTATCGTCCTTTAAACATTTATTTGTATTATTTGCACACAAAAAAAATAAGCATACATGAAACATAATTTTCTGGACATCGTATTTTATTAAAGAACTGCCTTGTTTTTTGAGTCAATGGTTTTTATAATCCGGGACTTTCTTTTTTTAAAAAAAATTATATATCTATACTTCAAAATTAAGTTTTTTCTTACATTCGAATTTTTTCACGAAATTTTCCTTAATTTTTTTCGTTAAATAGCACACACAATATATTTAATTTTCCTAATCTTAATTTCCTATTGTAAAAGGATTATAATGATCTCATTCCAGTGAAATTTCAATAGTTTTTTCGAATATAGCTTCCAGTATATTACATAATAAAGATTTCCTTTTTTTTTGTGACCATTTCTCCAAATGTGGCTACTTATTGCAATTTTCTGAGTTATATCCCAGTTTTTTTTAGTTTATTCTCATTTCCAACAAATAATGCGTAAAATTTCTAGTTTTCAAAAATTTATTTTAAATGTCTTAAATTTAGTTCCTAAAGTATTTTATATTAAGGAAAAAGAAACTTAGAATCTATAGCAATAACTATTTTAGTAGAAAACATGAAACCTCTTTTCGACATTTAATGGAAAAAGCGTGAGTGAAAAAATCTTGTTTTTTTCATTTGGCGATCTCACCTTCTAAAATGTTTCTCGATTCATAACTCACCCACTATCGATCTGTTAGGCGGGTTGCGCTAACGGCCAAGGCCACTTCTGGGCCTAACGATCTGAGAAGTCATATGATGTGAGCATAATGCTTGTGAACGATGATAATGTCTTTCAGTTTCTAAGAATAAGAGTGAGATGTTTGCGGAGATATTACGATCTCTTTAAACGTTTTCTACTGTTTCATAAAACGCAATATATCGTATTTGAAAAAGAACTAAAGACAAAAGTATACACATTTTGTGAAAGCAATATGGAAAGATGAATGTGATGTATACTAGAGTGTTTGTAGTTAATAGTTTGGAGGGATGGGAGCATTTAATTTCTTCAAGCCTTCATCTCCATTCAAGAAATTTTGGATGACATCAAAAAACCCTTTTAAAAAAAAATTGCTCTTTTTAATAAATAATATTTAAAATTTAAAAAATAACTAAAGAAAAATAGTAAAAAGAGAAATTTTCTTTGATATGAATAAAATTACAAAAATAAATAAAATAAAGATAAAATCGATGAAAAAATCTTGTCTTATAAAAGATTTTTATTTAATTATTTAATTATTTTCCCGTGATGGGAGTGGGAGGATCGATGCCTAGCCAATCCGGTTGCAGCAAAGGAGTCCGAGTTAAAGAGAGAAAATATATAGATGTAAAAAAGTTAAAATGAGAGTTGGTATCGAGCGGAACTTCTGTGGATGGCTGATCAGAGGGGTCAGCAATTTTGCATTTAATTTTAGATGAGAAGCTCGACCAATCATTGAGTAGTAAATACAGATAAGGAAAAATAATATCGGTAAAAGAGAGCATAATTAGGAATTAAAGAAAAGCAGGATCAATTAGATTTGATCTGGGTCTGTGGAAGTTAAGATCAGGAGTATATTTTTCGATGCTGGTGATCGATTTATTGTCAGAGTTGTCAATTTTATTTTAGAAGTTGGTAGCATTTCTCCGGATCGGTTTGTCTAATAGTGGGTATATTTTTCGTCGCTCTGATGTTTACATTCCTCATAAACCAGCGAGCGTTATGAATTTGCCTGACAATTAAACTTTAAACACTTTCTAAATATTTAATATGAGTCTGTGTGCTGCATCTCCCCAAACAAGGGAAGCGTAGGCCAGGATCGGTTTTAGGATCAGTAATTAGAAAAGAATTTTGTTCCTATTACTTAATTTTGATTTTCTGGAAATAAATGGGTATACTAGAGTGTGTGTTTTTCTGTCGCCTAAGGTAATTCATCGGCAATAGAAAATATTTTATCTAATAAAATATGAGCTAATTTCCAATACTTATTTTGGCATTGAAAACACCGTACCTTTAAAAGATTAAATAAAATATAAATTTGTTTGAATGCATATCGACGAAAGAAAAACATACGTATAAATAAACACCGGGGAAAAATACTAATTAGGATTCATTTGATTGAAAAGAAATGGCGGAATTTTTTCACCCAATATTTAGGAAATTTTTTGCTCTTAAACTATTCGGTGTAAGAAAATATGAAATTTTAATTAAGATTGATATATGATAAAGAGAAAAAGGGAAATATTCTATCGTTTTAACTTTTTTCGATGTTCATGGCTTGAATTACTTTAAAAATATAGAAATGGATTTGAAATGTTCATAAATTTTATTTTTAATACATTTTAGAACTTCAAAAAGATATAACTAATCGTATTTATTTGAATATAAGCCGTACTTTTCCCCCCAACGGTAATAGTATTAAAAATCGGGTGTGGCTTAGAATCGAAGGCGGAAAAATTCGTTTGATGGGGGAATTTCAACACGATACTGACAATTAGTGCAATTACAAGCTCATTTATGTATTTAAAAGCTTTTAATATTGGTAAAACAAATTAACTATTCCCTTCTGGTTAGTCCTCATAAAATATTGGATATATCATTTTTATACTATTTTTAAAATTTTTTTCACAAAAACGTATTGAGTATTCGGTTGTGCGGCGTAGAACTGATGGGGGCTTAGATTCGAATAACTACGATATTATTGGTCAGTGATAAAAGAAAATAAATACTATATATACATACACTACTGGCCACCGTAAATGCAACACCAAAAAAAGACAAGAGATAGCATAACAAAATTTATTTTGTAGATACATGTTGACCAAGTATCAAATGATTACATTTATAGACTTCTGTGAAGTGTGGTTTCCTGCCAGAAACAGTAGCCAGAGTAGCCGCCATTGTTGGAGATGACCGCTGCCACACGCCTCGGCATTGATTCAAAGAGACTTTGGATGTGTTCTTGGGGTACAGCAGACAAAGCAGCTTCCACAACGTTGCCAAAGTTGATCTGGTGTGGCAGCTGGGGTGTAATCTGGGTCAATCGTTGAGCAATCATGGACCACATGTTTTCTATCGGCGAAAGATCCGGAGAGCGAGCTGCCAGGAAGTAATTCAATCTGGAGATTGACGAAGAACCTTTGGACAATGCGTGTCACGTGTGGTCGCGCATTATCCTGTTGAAATATGGCTGTGGCCAAGCCCTGAAGGTAAGGAAGGACAACTGGCTCCCACACCCCGGAGATGTAGCGCTGGCTGTTTAAAGTACCGGCAATGCGTAATAGAGGAGTGCGAGAGTGATATCCAATACCGTCCCTTACCATAATACCCGGTGCAGGACCAGTGTGGCGGTGCATAACGAGGCTGTTCAGCATCCTCTCTCCACGGTGTTTCCAGACTCGAATCCGACCATCGTGGTGTTGCAGACAGATGCGTGACTCGTCAGTAAAGACAACTTCATTCCATTCTGCCGCCCACATCCTTCTTTCATCGCACCATTGGCGGCGGAGACGTCTGTGGTTCTGCGTCAAGGGTAGACCAAGCAATGGCCGTCTTGCGGACAGACCACTCTGCTGTAAACGGCGTCGAATGGTACGCGCAGGCACTGAATGATGCGTTACAGAATCAATATGCTGTGCTATGGTTCGTGATGTGACTGAGCGATCCGTCACTGCCGTGCGCACAATTTGCCTGTCCTCGCGCGAAGTGGTGCACTGAGGTGGATGTGATCGACCACGTCGGTCCGTCGTACCCTCCTGCATCCAACGGTCACATATACACATTACAGTTGTTTGGTTTCGTCCAACACTACTACCGATTTCCCTGAAAGATAATCCACAATCTCGGTAGGCCACTATCCTTCTTCTGTCGAACTCGGATACTTGATCAAAAGCTGATCGCTGTTTTCTACGAGACATAACTGATCGTTTTTTGAAAAAACCACAAGAAAAACACAATTGCCGAACATGAAATCGTCGAAATCTCCAAGCCTTAAATAGCGCTTTGAGGTGGTACCACAGGTGTGTGTGATGTGTGTCTGCGCTGAAATTCTAATCATTTGCATATCTTACCTCCACTAATGCATGTTGTAAATTTCATGTTATTTGCGTGCTTCCTTCAGGGTGTTGCATTTACGGTGGCCAGCAGTGTATTTAAATAATTAAATTTTAAAAATTCGGTTTAAAAAAATCGAACAAAAAATTGCACAGAGTACTCTCTTTTACAAAATGTTGTCCTTTTTAAGGGAAAAAATGTTTATTTAAAATTTTACAGCTATTTTTCTTATATTTTTTGGATTCTTTTCACACACAAAAATGCCAGAGTTTTTTTTTTTTTTTTTTTTGCTCAAACATATTATTTAAAATATTTTTTAAGATGATTATTCGTATCAAAATTTATTACTTAAAATACTGCAACAAATTAGTTTTTAAAAATCTATATGATCAATATTTCCTAAAACATGCAAAAAAAAATATATAATTCATTGAAAAGACAGTTAAGTCTTATATCCTTCTCCATTGACTTCGCTATTCGACAAAAACATAAGTTTCATACCTCTTAGAATTTTATTTAATAATGCTTGCATATATCTTAATTAGATCATATGTTTATAAAATTAAAATCCTTATTTGGGGATGGGTTATTTATGCAGAATGTTTTTTACATATTTTAGAATTTATTCAAAATATTTCACTTTTTTATTAGATTTTTTCACTAACATTCTTTATTAATAATATTAAGCTTCTTGTTAAGTAAAGTATTCGTAAATAAAAGCGTATAATATATATATATATATATATATATATATGTGTGTGTGTGTGTGTGTATTTAAATGTTCAGTTTTTTTATATTCTTGTATATTCTTAAGAGAAAATATATATAATATATATATATGCAATCGTTGAATATATTACATTATAAATATATATATGTTGTATGTCTTTTGCTTTATTTCCTTTTTCATCTTCTTGTGTCTGTGGTAGCCAAGTGGTTATGATTGCAAATTTGTAGAGAACGTTTTTTTTTGTCGACTCCTGTTGCCACTAAAGACTCATCGTGTAGAGAGGTTAGTTAACATTTAATCTGTGAAGACTCAAAAATATATAATATATTATCTCTTTAGCGTTGAGGGAAAAGTTTGGAGAGTGGATTATAGCTCAGATATAATCTTCATCACTAATTCTATTTTAGAATTCGGCAATAATCGCGTTGCTTCGATGTGCGTCGTTAATAAAAAATCACTCAAAATCTTTTTGCTGAATTTTCTGCCCTCTAAAATACCATTTAACACACAGATAAAAACACTTAACATTCTTATGTAGAAGATAAGGTTGATATTTTTAACTAGTATAATCTTATTCGTGTTTCCCAGCCCCAAAATATGAGAGTTTGACTCTCTTGGTTGAATTAAGAAATCTGAATTTCAACCTAACAATTATTGCTTAATGATTAAGGAAATCAACGACAATATATTTAAAACACAGTATTTTAAACAAGCAGTGCAGGTTTATCCATTAGGCGCTTTGGGCGGGCTCCCAGAAGGGCCCGGATAAGCTGGACTTAACTAGGTTTTCTGGTTGTAAATTAATATAGTTGCCAAAGGGACATGTAGATCTGCACCAGGGCCCAAACTGAGCTTAAACCGGCACTGTCAACAAGCTACTATTTACTCTTATCCTAAATTTGTTGATCAACATCACAACATTCTAAGTTTAACCCTTTCGCGACTAGTTTTTTTCTTCTTACAACAGAACAATTTTGGAGGCACAAACTATGAGTAAGGACACATTAGAATGGTAAAACTAAGATGTTATATTTTTAGGAAAATTTTAAACACTGATTTAGGACCGGGACATATATGTCCCATCAGACCTGATTACTGAGACATGTGTGTCCCAGTATAATCTTCAATGAGTAATTTTGTAAAAAAAAAAAAAAATGATTCTTTAGTTATAAAAATTTACCTATGAATGGTAGGGATTGAAACAATCAATGCACAATGGGATATTACACATCGTGCACATTATTTTAGTGTGCGATTCCTTCTTTTTTTGTGCACATTTACGGCACCGCCGTCGTGTTTTTGTTTTTACTGGCAGATGGTCAACAACATTGAGTAAGCTTCGTGATGTTTTGGATAGGCGCATAGTTCCTCTACGGCATTGATACTGAGCGTTGAGCTTTCCGGACGCCATCAAGGCTTCTGCATGAGGTACGATAAAATCAAGAAGTGGGGTTTTTCGATGTTTGAGTCCGCAGTACGCAATCCATGAGTTGACCACTGCGCTCATCAATAGGCGAAAAAATACTTTTTTCCACCACTTGCAAGATTTTCGATCTAATTTATAGACATTTGCTATTTGGTCTGCAAGGTCTACACCTCCCATGATTTTGTTGTAGAATTAGATTGCCACAGGGCACTCAAATTCTTCTTTGCTTACATCTTTCATGGTACGATTTACTTTTGCGTATTTAGCTTCGTGGCAATTACTTAGCATCATAATCACATAGGACTGTTGGGACTATGTGTTTCCACTATCCAAGACGAGAGGGACACACATGTCCCGATAATAAAAATGGAAGTAAAACTTTGCCACTTACCAGTTTATAAGAGATAATCAGCTTCGTGAGTAACTTATCTAGCCTAAGATTTATGGATCAATCAAAATTTAATCGAAAATAGGCGGTATTTTCCAAAACTAAACTGTTTACGTTCGTACAGTATGGGATGAGCTGCTACAACACTTCAAAAACGTGGGAATTGTATTATGTACGGTAGTGCAATTTGTGAAAATACCTTCAAAAATATTGGCAGGACTGGTGGGAAAGTCTCCAATCAAACTCAGAAGCGTTTCTGTCCCAAAGGAATTTTTTTAAATTTGCTTGGGACGTATGTGTCCCGTTAGGCGCGAAAGGGTTAAAAAGAGAATCACAGCCACAACTAAGATTACAAGCTATTGCTTTAGTCGTATACAATTGTAGTAATTTGTTTCTTTATTGTTATTAAAAAAATTACTCAAACAATTATCTTATGATTAACTTTTTTATTGCAGTGACGACACCCGCTTTGATCGGAATATGTCTGGGAAGCACTTTTTTCCTTATATCTCTCGCTGCTGTCACCTGCTTCTGTTATCGGCGCCGATCGTCGGGAAGCGCCTCTCAGAAGCTGACTTCGGTACTGAAGAAGAGCCATCATCCTGATAAACCACTGGTCCTTCGGAAACCGACCGCCGTAAAAAGTCCCAGCAGTGGCTCGGTTGGCGGTCCGGTGTTGATGAAAAAGAGTCCCAGTCCGACTCAGTCTAAGATATCTCCACCAGGCGGAAGTTCCAGAGCTTCTCCAACTGGCAATGGTCACAGGTCACCGTCGAGTAAAGACGAGAAATGTGCAATGGGCATGCATTCTTCAAATCACTCTTCGAGACAAAGCTCGCCAAATGTGGAGGATAAGAATTACATAGAGAGCGAGAATGAGAAGTTAAAAAATAGCAGCAGAAAGGAAGATATGGAGGATAACAAGGAAAAAGAAGTTCTTGTGGAGAAACCTTGCAAATTAGGACAGCTGTATTTCAGGTGAGAATTTTTCTTTTTCCTACTGTATTTTTAAAAGATTGAGATTCTAAGAATGTTTTCCCCCAACTTCGAAGTTTTCTTCACAATAACTCTTTAGATTATAGAAGATCGAAATATTTATTATTTTTTTTGAAGAAATTCATTTTGTTTGAAATATTTTAAGAGATTTCTTAAACTTTCTTTTAAGTATATAATTTGGATTAAGAAAATCTGACATAACTCCCATTTAAGTTTCATATTTTTTTCAAAATTTTCAGATAAACGAATTTAAACGCTTTTAAACATTGTGCGATTTGGAAACGTTCAAGATTGGTTAATACTTGTTTTTTTTAGAATATTATTTGTGACTATAAATATTAAATTGTTTTATTATTCTGATTACTCATATTTTTAATAGATTTAGCACTAGAACGTCCATTGGTGTCGATTAGACACCGGAGGCTATTTAGTTTGTTCTCCTTTCCCCAATTTTGCAGGGAATTTGAAAAATTTTTGGGACTTTTAATCATTTTTCCATAGTAATTACACAGGAAAAGTTTTGTGGTTCTAGGTTAATTAGGAGAGATTTTACAACTAAATATATTTAGAACGTCCGCTTGTGTCGTGTCGACACCAAGGCAATTTACCATTATAAATAGCTCTCTTTCAGCAAAAGATAGTTCCCTAAGTAGATATAATTAGTAAAATAAACTTCCGTAAGTAATATCTTACATTTCTTTGACCTTGAATGCGGTCTTATTGTATTCACAGTGGAAATGAGTCAGTTATACAAAAATCGTTGTGTCTAAGTGTGTCGTTACATAGCATTCGATTATATGCTCATAAAAAAATTTCATTCAATTTTCGAACCTTGTGCAGAGCGAACACCCTAAAACAATGACTCGTAGAAAAGGTCTAAGTCCTGATGAAATTGATAATTTGTTGAGAGAGTTTTCTGAGAATGAACTGGATGGTGGTGAGCTGTCTTGTTCTAATTTAGATGAAGACATAAAATTACGTGAAAATGACTCCAAAGAATCTGAAGAAAATGCAGATTAAATTGATAATATTCCAGTAAATCCTGATATATAGAGATCACACAGAATGGATACCGCATAATGGTAACGTTTCTGGCAGATTGTGACTCGAAGTGTTTTGTGACGAAGAGTGGTCCAACAAGCTTCACGAAACATAACGTCAATGAATTTGTTATGAGCTCATGTATTCTTTTCACTAACAGTAGCTTACTAAAGTGTATAAGGAAATGCATTGAATAAAAAGCCTTAAAACTAAACCCTACTGTGTGTGAACACACAATAGTCCTACAGTTATTTAATTATTACAATTATTATACATCACAGTGTTGAAACGACACTGTGACGGCGGATGTTTAAGGGTAATCGAAATCACGGACGTTGTAGTGTTAAATGATAATTTGTATATTCAAATCTTTTGCGAACTCTATAATTTGTAAAGTAAAGTACTGTAATTGTATAGTTGTACTCTTTAGTTTGAAATTTTTTTTTTATGAGTTCTTACAATTTGGGTTATTTTAGATTGAAGTATAATGCTGAGAAGTTGTCTCTGCAAGTAAGCATCGTGCGATGCACTGATTTACCGCCAAAGGATTCCAACAATGGATCATCAGATCCCTACGTCAAACTTCAACTGCTTCCGGAAAAACAGCACAAGGTGAAGACCAGAGTCTTGCGCAAGACTGTGGATCCTGTTTACGACGAGGACTTCACGTTCTACGGCATCAATCCCAACCAATTGCATGCGACTACTCTTCATTTCGTAGTGCTCAGCTTTGACCGATACTCCAGAGATGACGTCATTGGAGAAGTGATATGTCCGTTATCTGGAGTAGATTTTAAAGAATTGGAAAAGCAGTTAGAAATGACGAAAGAAATTACACCGAGGAATCTGAAGGTAAGATTCGATATAAGAAAAACAATTAAAATATCGAAATTAAGATTAATTTTATTTACCATTACATTACAGTGCGTAACATACATCCTCGCATTGCGAGGGGTAAAGGGTCTCTAGGGGGCCAAAAACTGACTTAACGCTAAGTACGTATTGGTCTTGGGGGCCCAAAATGTGAGTTTGCAGGGAGGGGGCTATTATTTTTCCGTTACGCCTCTGATTACATATAAAATCTTTTGTGTGAACATGGATACAAAAGCAGTTTTCCTTTTGCAATGATTTTTATTCATTTTCTATACGTTTAAGGAAATGGTTAGTAAATCCAGAATATTGTGAGAACTTTAAAATCATCGTTGATTAAGGTTATAAAAACGTTAAGTTTCTTATTTCTTTCCACATAACTGATTGTGTATGTATAGGAAAACATAAACTCTCTGGTATTTTGAAGAGTTTGATTTCTTTTATCAATTTAGAAAAAGAGTAATATTAATTTCATGTACGGAATGCCCCAAAGTAATTTTTTGGGATCAATAATTACATTAACTATACGTTAATTTCTTCATGCTGAGAATAATATCACGATTTATCTCAAGATCAACACTGTGATTCAAGTGAGTTCAAGTGTAAAGTTGCTGAAATAACCAGTAGTTAGTATTACTCAAGACATGAGAGAAAAATTCTCAATTTGAGATCAAAAATTGATTATGATAATACAATATCTAGTAGTTACTGTTACATTCTCGCGTAAAATTAGAGAATTATTGCGTTTGTTACTAATGAATATGTAGCATGATTGTTTAATGTGATGTCTAACAAAAAAATAAATAAATAAAGTGAATATTTTAATTTACATGACGTTATAATTTTAACTTTTTAAAAATTTAATTTTTACAACGTATGGAAGTTTTTCTTGAAAAATACAAATAAAACTTTTATGATCCTAACGAATTTAATGTTTTTTTCTTTTCCTTAAAACTTGCTTCTAAACATCCTTTTTCAAAAGAGTTAGTTGCTCTTTATATTAATTAATTCCGAGCAATTTTCTTAAAAATATCTTTATCGTATAAACGTACACATATATATGGGAGTGAGCATTTGTTAATGTCATACTTCGTAGTTACACTAAAGCTATTGCTATTCGACCTCGCTAATTTTGAACCGTGGTCAAAATATGAAGACGACCACTGTCCGAACTTCCCCATAATGCTAATGCAGTAATAGTGAGCCTCGATAGAATCATCGTGCAGCATTCTGTCTACACTTCTGTCTGCCGTGGTATTAAGACCCGAACCCACAACTCAAATATGCCGTTCATGAGTTTGCGATAGTAGCGCTTGGCTACCATCCCCCCAACTAATATTTACTGGTCGAATGTTAGGGAAAATCACCCAACGAAATCACCTCATTTTAATACATTACTCATTTGTATTACAGTCATTATCTTATTTGTATTTAACTAGTTGTTTCATTACCTTCTTATGGAATGGCATCTCCGAGGTTTCAAAGATAGGGCACAGCCACCAATCTTCATATTCAAGAAGTGCATCTCTGATTGGTCAGACTACTGACAACGCGAACAAAGAGCTCTTCATGTTGTGGTTGTTCATACTATCACACCAGGTGCAGGTAACCCGTGTGACGATTTCGAATGCAAGCAGACCAGGTACATCCTTCTCGATGCCTCGAAATTCTCATGATGATACACTCGTCTGAAAAGCCGACGTGGTGCCGTTCCTGTATCCAGTTTTGCCGCACCACTGTCGTCACGCCTCTTTATGCTGCAGTATCAAGGAAGCCGCAATAAGATTGCAGTGCTGCATTTGTGCTGCTCCAGATGTCATCGCACTGTCTGTGTGGATACTATTGCTGCAAACAAGCCCAAGTCCTGATTCAGGGCAGGTCAAGATCCGTGATGAGGCTGTACAATTATGCATGTACAACCTGACAACATGTCTGCCTTCTCTGGCGTTTGTGGTGGGAGTCATTGAGATTCCGCTTGGAATTTAGTACGAATCTTCTGAACTCATCGTTTCTATATTCGCATGACAGTCAGTTGGAAATACAAACAATACGAATAGCAATATCGATAAACTTCACTGGATAGGTTTCGATCCTGCCGCTATAGAATTTCTACTTGTGCTAGTAGCCGATTCTCCTAATACAAGGTACAACACTATTTTCTCTCACAATCAACCAACATGCAAATGCGATTCCCCCCCGAATGAGAAATCTGCTTCGAAACCTTCCTTTTATACAGAACTTAAGATGCCGTTTCTCCCACCTGTGTCGTTCGATTGTGCTTCAATACTAATAATTTTCACAATATGAGAATCTCTTTCTTTCGCGAGAATTAGACGTTTGTCTTATCCTTCCTTCATGATATTGTAATTTAATGGCCAGCAATGTAGCTACCGATATATACATTATAATCTTACTAAAATATTTTCAATGTTTTTCTATCTTAAAATGCTTCGCAAATTTGAGTCTCATTTTTAGTTTTAAGAGATGAATAACCTCTATATAGATAACTTATCCTCATTTTTCATTCCTTTTTATAATTATAAGAAAACAAATCGGAATGTATGTACGATATAAAACTTTTATTTTTTAAAAAAATAACTCGTTAGTTCAATGTACAGAATTCATTTTATCCGTAAATCCCACTCTATGCCACAAAAATCTAAAAATATAAAATATTTGAAGTTTATTCAATAATTATAATTAAAATGTTTTAACTACTTTTTACAGCAGGGAATTTTAATTAATTTTTTATAACTAGATACTTCTTCCTACTTTACTATATTTTATTGAAATATAAAATTTTTTTAGATTCGTTACCAAGGCCGAGGCGAACTTTTGGTTTCACTTTGTTATTCAAACCGGCTGCAAATAGACTGACAGTCGTAGTTTTTAAAAGCTCGTAATCTTCCTAAAATGGATTTTGCTGGTCTTTGTGGTAAGTCAAATTAAATGTTAACTAATTACATTACTTTGTATATACAAGTACTGAGATTAATTACTTGCATAAATTATTTATACAAAAGAATTATAAAATATACTTTTTTCTTAATTTAGCTATTACGTTAAAACACAATTGTTTTTTCTTTCTATTGGACACAGATAACTCTTGTCCAGTAGCTTGTGAAACTTAACATTAATAATAATATCTTTATATGTTAGAGATTAAAAAAAAAATGATTTTTCATATCGAACCAACAAAAAAAAATATTCATTAAACCTTTTTTCAACAAGTCATGAAAAGAACAAACAAGTCCATGAATAAACAGATGCCAATATTTTCAATTTTAATTAATTTACATTGATTTAAATACAGTCGCGACTCTCGTTAATTCAAACCTTCTATAATACGAACCTCTCATTTATTTGAAGTACATGCTCAATCCCTAGAAAGACTCTTGATATTTCGAATTAAAACAATACATTTTGGTACACTCAATATTTCGAAGTTAAAATCTGTAGCCGACTAGGATATCAACACGTGAATATTCGAAGTGATCTAATAAAACTCTCAACAATTCCAAACACTCACTATTCCTGTAGTAAACAGGTTTGGAGCTTATATGTTTTGTGTTGTATTGTCTCTGCTTGTCTTCACTGTAACGTAGCCCCTTTGATAACCATCGGAGTTGACTCCGATAACTCTGACAAAAAAAGTTAAAGTGTTAATAAACAAACTACCTAACTTTTCCCTTCAAAATCATGTTGGTGCGAACGTTTTCAAGCTTCATTAATTTTAGAAAAACCTATTGGCAAAGTTAGATTAATATGCCATAAAAAAAAAGATAACAGATTTTTTCTTGAAAAAAATTAATGTACTGTATGTATTCTTTTAATAGTTTGTTTTAATATACATATAATGAATTCTTTTAATACAGGAATTTTTTAACTTCTGTTTAATATTTATACTGTATTATATATAACACATGTACTTTTTAAAAATTCCTTTAAATAAGTTTTTACGCATGTACAATTGTTGTTTAATTACATAATTTCAAACTTAAATATGTTTGAAGAAAAATTTTCTCTTCGTGTATTTTGGAAGTATTTCCTACCCTCTTAATAATTCGAAGCTTTTTCATTGGTCCCTTCGAATTATCGATGAGTCGACTGTATTTTTATATGATTTATTAATATATTAACCTTAGATTTTCCGAGAGATTAAAAAGAAAATTTTTTTTCTTTAAATGAATCTGTAAGATAAAGCAAATATTCCACACAAGTATGTTTTTTAAAATAGTTGTAGATTTTTATATTACTGTTTGTGATTTTCTGATTTTACGTTTGTGATAAAAATTCTCTCTGTCACTCTTACTGTTTAGTTCGCAATACTAAGGAATATATCTTATGTATCAATTCTATTACAAATAATGAGATAGTGGTTTGAAAGAAGCCTAATAATATATATAACAATTTTTTATTTAAATTTATAGATATCCTAAAGAATAAGAATTAAATAACAAGCAGATCTAGTAGCACTTTTATTGTTAATAAACATACCAAATAATATTCAACTGTAGCTGAATAAATAACCAATATTGTCATTGTTTAACAAGTTTATGGAATAGGACTACAAAAATTCTAGAAAAACTGATCAATATATGAATCACAGATCACATAAACATTACAAAAAAAATATCATTGTTGACTTATTTTATCCTACGTTTATTTCTTATTTACTGATTAACAAAAATAGCAAATGAGTAAGCAAGCAGACAAAAATAATTGAGCTATTTTATTATTTGATTGATTTTAGAAATTTATTGGTTAGCATGAATTGTCACTGAAAATAAAGAACAAATAAAAAACAACAACATTTTTTTTATAAAAGAAATGAATCGCCAGAATAATAAGTTGATTTGTGCATGAACTTTTCAGTTTTTTGTTACTGAAAGCTGTATATATTAAAGTGTGTGTGTTGTTATATAAAAATTCTTATTAAATAACGCAGAAGACCTTTGTGGGAAAAGAAATACGTTTTTCTAATATGCTTTTGTAAGTATATTTAAGTAGGATTGTTTATATAGAATTTATTTGTGTGTGTGTTTAATAAAAAGAGAAAACTAGACTGTATGTAACGAAACCTGCAATATACATACCGGTAAAATCCGGCTTATAATGCTCACCCATACTTTCAAGCTACATTTTTTGATTTTAGCTATATTACGCCGGATAACGCTCACCTCCTTTTTTAGAGAGCCTGAAGTGTACGTGTGCATTGCTATTATATTTTGAAGTTATTTATTCGAGATATTATCCAAGATTATGAAAAAATAATATACTTCTAGAACTACAGAACTTTTAAGTTCATTAGAAATGTCATTTACTTAAAATAAACAGAATTTCGATCTATGTAGAAGTCTTAATTTTTTTATATGCTCATGTTTTTTTTATTTTTAAAGCTCTCATTCTTATACCGGTGTGTAAAGCGCACTTCGATCTTATTTTTTGGGTTAAAAGTGCCCGTTATACGCCAGATTTTACAGTACATAATAAAACAACTATCTTTCAAATAAAGTGAGATGAGGGGAAAAACAATGAGAAATAATGTTTTCGATAACTAAGAATAACACAGGATGGAATATACTCTAACCTCAATTTCATTTCAGACCCTTACGTGAAGATTTACCTTCTCTACAACAACCAGCGGATCGCTAAAAAGAAGACCCACGTGAAAAAACGCACCACAAACCCAGTCTTCAATGAATCGTTCGTGTTTGAAGTCCCTTACAATGAGGGCCTAGAGAACATCAGCCTCGAATTCTTGGTCCTTGACTGGGACCGCGTCACAAAGAACGAGGTCATCGGCAGGCTGGAGTTGGGCCCACGAAGCGGAGGACCCGCTCAGCAACACTGGAACGAGGTGTGCAACGCGCCCCGTCGCCAGATAGCTGAGTGGCATAAGTTGAAGGAGTGATACCATTTTGAAAAACACAAGTGATTGTATATATGTATATGTGTTTAGTGTGAAGAGTGCACCATAAGCAAAAATACTGTTCTTTAAAGGAGAATTCGTAGCATTTTGGTCATGGTGGTCAGCCAAACTATGGAGATGACTTTTTGAATTGCATTTCAATTAAACCAATGTTTAAAAAATAGCAATTCATAAGTTAAATATTACATAAACTGGTTGAAATGATTGATTTTTTAAAAAAAATAGTCAATACAAGCATAAGTAAATTTGAGTGATCTGCTTTTCAGCTACGTGGAATAATTTACAAGAGATGTTCTCTCTCTATAGATTTCTTTACCTTATTATAAATTTGCACCAATATTTTAACACTCTATTTATACTTTATCACACATTCATGCTATTTCCAAGACAATACAATTACTTATGGAGGACATAACTTTTTTACAATGTTGGCAAATATACAAAGCAGCATTGCATTTCTCCGAGAATAATTTGTCATTTATTTCATGCAAATACAATACAACGCTTACAAACAGTTGGTGACAAAAGAAACAATGAAAAAAATAATAATAACAGAGCAATTTAAAAACATTAAACAAAAGAAAAAAAGGATGT
>BMAO01030806.1:0-18493 GCA_019973975.1 Trichonephila clavata
TTTATGGACATGAGTGTATTTTAGGATCCATGAGATAATTTTAATGCGTGTTAAATAGCACAATGTGTCTTGCTGAAACTAAATAATATTTTAATGGAAAATACACCTTTTTGCATTAATGAGAAAAACACCTATAATGAAGAAGAGAAAACAATTTATATCAAACCTATCAACAAATTCGATGTTAAAATCTAAATTCAAGAAAGAACTCCTAAATGTTATGCTGCAAACTCATGCAAAATACGCAGTATTTCTCACACAGCTATAAACATTTTAATGCCTTTCAGAACATTATGTTTAAGGGAAATATATTTCTGAACATTTTTGGCTACAAAAACAATGCATAAAACAAATTAAATTCTGAATATATAATGTGATTGCATTTCATATCAAAAGACCTAGGCTTTGACAATTCGTGTGAAAAAAAAACCACATATCTTAGTTACCAAATATAATGCATGGGTAGGTGACACTTGGAACACAAATTAATATAGTAACAAAAAATTTACTTAAAAATTAGACTAAATTTTTAATAATAAATGCAAAATTTTTATCATTGTCTTTACATAAATTTCTAAACATATATGTTGATCTACTTCAAGTATTTTTATGACATACACTTCTAGTTCTAGGGTTTCCACTAAAACATTATCTAGTTCTTGGGGTTCCACGAAAACACTACCTAGTTCAAGTGGTTCTATGAAAAACCTTTAAGTTCTAGGAGTTGGGTGAGTTGAAAACGTTTAAAGATCACTGGTATATAGCATTGTTAAATACTCGTACAAATGGTAATTCGAAACAAATAAGGGTGTACGACTCACAAATCGAATCTTTCGAGTGCAGAATTTTGACTAAATGAGTTGGATGATTGCTTATATGAGGCATAGCCCCAGACATGAACAACGGTCATCCATAATACTACAGTCTAGCCATTGTTGCAGTTGGAATATAATTCGAAATTCACAGTTTCTCGAAAAAAATGTACGGGAATAATATTTGACCATTAAATTACAAGGATCATGATCTTATTAAGACAGAGTCTAGAACGAACCGCGAGTGAGGCCCTGGGCCCTGGCCCAGTTGGCAAATGCATTTAGACGTCACTGAGTACAATTACAAATCACAACTTGAGGTAAAAATTTACAGAGGCATAGTATAAAATGGATGTGTTATAAATTATGTTTAAAACAGTGGTAACATTTATACAGAAGTAAAAGTTCTACAAAAAAGATAAATGCGTTTATAGAATCTACGAATTTTATTATTTTCTCTCAGTCACCTAAAAGAAAAATAAGTAAATATAAGTTTATTATTAGTTACATTTTTTATGAAGTAGAACACCAAAAATTGTAATTAAAAATTCGCGAGATTTGATGGTTATAACTTTTTCAAGGTACTTGCGACCACATTTTTTAAATGAGGTATGGGGATTTTTTTTTGTGGTTTTTAGATTCATTTAGTTCATTTGCAGAAAAAATATGGTAAAAATTAAAAGAGAGAAAAAAGTATATTGACAAAATGTAAAAAAAAAATTGGTAAAAATTTACAAAAAAAACTCCACAAAAGGAGCTCATTCTGTACAAAAAGTTTATGAACAAATCTTTGATTTTTCAATTTGATGTAATCTTCACGGTAACAGATATTTTAATTTTTACAAAAACTAGAAACCTTTATCTTTGTTATTATATGAAATCGTTAAAAAAACAGTGATTATATTCACATAAGGGACTGTAAATTTCGTAATAAAACAGCGATTGATAAATTTGACGGTTAAACACTTCTACTATTATACGGAAAACATTACACAAACATTTAATTAATTATTTTCAAAACGTTTTGAGCAATCGCTGCCTCCTTTGAGCATTTTGAAAAAAAAACGCATTTCGAGTAAAACGCGTATTAAAGTATGACACCTTGCTAAAAAAGTTATGACATCTGCTTTTAATAAAACACTTTCAGCTTTCGTTCTAGAGAACGAAAAATAATAAACTTGGTACTTTTCTAAACATACTAAACTGAGCTATAAAATAAAGTCATAAAAAATGTGTCAATTTTTGGCAAAGTTTGCAATATCTTAAATTACAAACCATAATGTGTGTATATATCATAAGTAATAAAGTAACACACATAAATAGCTTATTATTCCAGAAAGATAATCGGGAGATTGATTCCGATTTATTTTATCTAATTATGAAAGAGATTCGAAATTTAAGTTTATTAGAGAATGTAATTTAGTAACTTTAAACAACCCCATTAATCTAATAAATATAGGATTTCTAGTTCTCTTTTAAAATGTTAAAACTTTATTATTCTAATATGTATTCGTCGGGGAAAATTCTTCCGTACCAAATTTACCACTTCTCTACGTGCATTAACAAGTAAATTTAATTTAATTTCTCGCGTAATTGTGATACACATTTTAAGCTAATGTAATTGCATTTATTTTGGTATTATACTGCATTACTCACTAATGTAGGGCATTTCGTTTATCATTATATAATATTTTATAGATCATTATATAATATTTTCTATTTCGATTATCATTATATATATTTTCTTTTCTCTCTTTTTTAAAACTGCTTTTACTTTTACTTTAATAAATATAATTTAATAAAATTCATCAAAATGTGAATTTTTGTCTTCATTTCAATATGATTTTATTTTTATTAGTAAAGTAATAGCTGCAATTATTAAAAAAAAGTTTAAAGATAAATCCATAAAAAACGCCAATAAAAGCAAAAAGTACAGAAATAGACTATTACACGCTAAAACTCAGCGGTTATAGATTTAAACACTTTATTAATGTATCCCAATACGTTAAAATAAACAATTTTTTGGGGAAAAACACACACACACACATTTCTCGTTTTATTAAAATTTTTATTGAATAAAACAATCTTTTGGCTTTAAAAACATATTATTTTTTCCTTCAGTACATATATGGAGAGGCCAAATTACAATAAATTACAAAAACCTGAAATGGGACTTGAATCTACCAGAAGTGGTAATTTAACTTATTTCAGTGGCGCAACAACCCATGAGGGCCAAAAACTATTGTGTCCAATTCAGTAAACGTGACCTTGGGCCCTGAGGTGCATGAGCAGATGTTCCAGTCAGGTGATCAGTTTGACACGAAAACCCAAGTGTTTAACTTTCAAGCAAGCTTGCTACTCATTTATCAACCCACTGCTAGGATGAAAGTCTGAGTCAACCTTGCCCATCCCGGGGTTTGAAACTCGGATCTGTGACGTGGAAGCGCGACGCACTAACCACTCAGTCACAAGGCTTCAGTGGTCATTTAAATGGCTCAAACTCTTATCACAGCAAGTCTGTTAATTCGGAAATATAAATGTATTTCTATGAAACTTTTTGAGCCTATTATTTTATAAGGAATATTTTGAAATAATTTTTATTGTATGAATATTTTTTGAATTATGGCCTGTTATTTTGATAATAGCCTCATAAATGTGTCCCATTTCTTATAATATATATTTGATATACTCTAAAATTTTATTATTATAATAAAAAATTGCCATTTTTGCACATTTTCTAGATAATTTCATGTAGTTTATTTTAGTAAAACTTTTAGTGATATAAATTTATTACTTTTTTCTCTAACAGCTTTAAACCGTTCAGGACCATGGTCCAGCGATGCCACATTTGTCAAAATCGGTGAGAAACTGCTCTTGCTTTTCCCTAGTTAGAATTGTGCAAGAAGAAACATTAATCGGAAACACAAATTTATCTATATCCAAGGTTTAGCAATGACTTTTTTTTCTTATGTCTATAGTACAAACAAATAATGATATATTTTCATATTCCTTTCACTGGTCTTAAGCAAGTTAAAGAATTCTTGTTTAAGAAATGGCTAAAAACTGAATTATAATTTTGACTTTAGTAAAATTTAGATCCTTTATTTGAAATATTATTGATTAAGGTATTACTATTTGTTGGTATAGGTCATAAAAAATATTTATAATGCTTTAGTTTGCTAAATATTTTTAATAAAAAAGTACACTGAACGTATTTAGATGCATATAGTTGTATTTTTGACATGGAATAAATATTTAAAGAACATATTGAAATGCATGAATCTACAAATTCGGGTATTAGTTTTTAGAAAACCTGTCAAAGGAGGTACATTAGAACGTCGTTTATCCGAATCACTTGGGACCGGACACCGTTCGGATACGCGATTGTTCGGATAACCAAAAACCGAATGCGATCCATACAGTATATGATATTGGACACTATACAAATAATGAAAATCATCATATACGGGAAACAGGCTTGAAGAAAAAGCCAAATAGGTGCAAAATGTCGCAATTTTACCTTGATGGTGGAAAATAATTACTTATATTCGCTGTACCATTGTACACTTTTTTTTTTTTACTGCAGGGTCTCTGATTCTCTTCAGCAACAGTAGTTGAGAGTAAGACAGCACTATGATTGTTGTTCATACCATTCCATAGTTGTCTCTAACGCATAAAACGCTTCAGAATTTGATGGAACTTTGCTATTTTCGTTGTTGTTGTCCTCGCCTTCATCCGTTTCATCATCGACAGGGTCGGATTCTTCTTGCACGGAAATCACTATCTCGTCATTATTTAGCATTTGAAATCCACAGTCTTCTGCATCGCATGCCATCCAGGTTTCTACATCAACAAAACTCAACAAAAGAGCACGCACACTCCTCCTCATTTGGAAACAAACTGACCCGAAATTCCGCGCAGATGTCTACCAAATCACACAGCTGAAATTCCCCAAATGAGGGAATTCATTCCCAAGTGAGAGTTTCCCGTCACTTTTGGCCTCACAGGAAACAAATGTTGAGCATTGCACTGTTCGAAAACGGATCCCGACTTTGGTTTGGATATTTGACGCTCCGGATAATAAACGTTCGGATAAACGACGTTCTACTGTATTGGGATCCATTGTTACAGATCAGAATAACCCTTATATTGTGTAAGGTAAATTGAAGAAAACCGATCATCTAACCTTTTTCTTGAAATATTTAAAATTATAAGATCACTAATATTTACCCCCCATAATGTCGGATTAAAAGTTATGCAATTCGGTCCCCAGTGCCCCTCCAATACGTTTCTTATAAGAACGTGTATTGGAGGGAAAGAAAAGGTACAGATAAAAGTAATATTTTCCCTAAAAGAATTGAATCCTTCTCAAAAACTACCTGGATCATTTTACTGCATTCTAAGCTCTTTGGGATAGTTTTTTTCATAGCAGCGCAAAGCAAAGCATCGTGTTTAGGAAAGACGTATATATGAGTCCGAAGCACTTAAAACACCGGTTGAGCAAGACGGATATATACGTCGTCGGCTGTTAAGGGGTTAATTATATGAAATGTGATTTCTTACAGTTGCATAGTTATATATGGTTAGTAAAATATTCAATTATAATTAAAATATATAAAATATTAATTAAAATGCGCGCCATTTCACCTTATTAAAGTACAAATTATAGTAAATTAAGATTATTAATTCCATTTAATTTTTCCTTCAAATCGAATTCTCTCCCTTTCATTGATTCCAAATTGGGAATAATTCCCTTCATTGAAATTGAATTATTATTAAAGTCGAATAAAATGGTAAGAGCCATGGAATCAAAAACGAAACAGTACTCGTGAAAAGTTCGTTGCATTTATTGAAAAGAGAGAATTATTAAAGGACCTCATTTTACATTGATGGCTTTTAAAAGGATCCAATTGTTCCTGAAATGGTGAATGATGCTCTGCAGATTCATCAAGTGAAAAGCGTATCAGCGAGTTGCATAATTAGAATCGAGGATCCCGGCACAGTTACCGTCAAGTTGGTTCGAAGCAATCTAGAGTGGTCAGCCAGCTGTGTGCAAGACTGGCGCTTAGAGGAATGGTGAAAGCATTTGAGAATCGAAACAGCTTTGATGGGGGATAGATTGGGAATTTAGAGGAACAGTTAGGTTGATTTGAAAACTATGTAGATTTTCAACCAGCATGGTTTGAAGGTAATGCATTTTATAAATTCAATTTGAATAAATGTTTTGCGTTCATGTTAAAATCTGGAGTGGAATTGTGGGTAATTTCCTTAAATTTAGAAGTTAAATACATTATTCATTTAATGTGAATACATATTATATAATTAAATATCAGGATGTTAGATAACAGATGATATTATTACTGAAAATTATAAAAATGAGTGGATGAAGAATTCAGTAGCATATAACTATTTTTTTAAAATTTTTTGATTAGATTATGTTGCCTTTGAAAAGATTGTAGCATCAAGCAAATTCATTTGATAAGAGAAATTTTGATTTAAGGTATCTGACCGTGTTTGAAACCGAGAGTTTGCAAAAGCGTACAAACGAATTTTTTTTATATTTAGTGTCACTTGCATTAGAATACACGTATAAAATGGTTTCAATACGATTCAATTGACAAAAATCGGTCCAAAAATCAAATTTAATCTTTTTAGCTTAAATTATTTTTTATATACTTTTCTAGAATCTGACAAAATTTGAAAGCTCTAAAATTAAAAAAACACAGAATTATATGATAACTTTTGTATTCGTTTTTGTTCACATGACTATGCAAAATCAAAACTTTAAACTTACTTATCTCGGAAAGATTAAATAACTAGTTTGTCTTCATTTAAAATGCTAAGACCTTTTTTCTATTGTGCCTAATGCTTTGAATTTTTTTCTACCCATTGCTAATAGTACAAGTAACAAAAGTTGTGTGGTATGCATTTTTGAATCAAAGCAATACTTTTTTTTAAATAATTGAACACAGAATTTGTACATTTTTTAAGGAATTTTCAATAAGCATTCATAAAAAGAAGTATTGTACGAATAACAATCCTATTATCGCAAAACCCATACCAACTTTTGTTAAGCATAGTTTGACGTACTTGTAAATCACATTTTATGTGTGTATGTGAACTTGTGTAGGAGGAATAGCATTTAAAATCCCTTCACAAATTTTAAGTATTTTCCTTAAAAAATTAAATGTCTTGCTTATTATGAAATTTTTAGCCCAAAATCTGTTTTACATAGTATACACACATAGGAAGCAACCAAAAAGATTTTGAAAAACCTTAAATTAAAATATTTTGTTTAAATCGTACTATATGTCCTCTTAAAAATATTATTACAATAAAAAATTATTTAAATGCAATTATTTGGCAAAAAATGGGTATGGAATTGCTTATTTTCAAAACATTCTATTTTTTATGAAAAATTCTGCTATGATAATTATATTTTGCCTGTATATAGCTCAGACCTATATACAGATCTTGAACTAGGATTTATAAAATACGTAGATAACTTATAGAAATAGATTTATCCATATTTTTGTACATCAGGAAGGGAAAAGTGCTGACAAAAAAAGCACCGATTATTATTTCAATTGGTAGTAACTCTAAAAATAATTTAAATTGTTTCAAAACTTCTATTTCAAGCTTTTTGGAGAAGCCATAGCTATATATAAGCAGAATATTATTATTATAGAAGCATTTTTCATAAAAGGAGAATGTTTTGAAAATAGGTAATTATATAAGTTCTTTTTTTGCCAAAATATTCCACTTAAACAAGTTTTTATTGTAATAATATTCCTAAAACAATTTCGTTCGTGTATTCTAATCTAAGTTAAAATTAAAACAATTTTTCGTACGTGTATTCTAATTTAAGTGACACTAAGCCTTAAAAGAATATTCGTTTGTACGCTTTTGCAAAATCATGGTTCCGAAAGTAGTTGGATACCTTAATAGGATATTTTGAACAAAGCGAGAATGATTGTTATTTATTTAAAATACTTAGTTTAATCCTTTGATGTTCAATTTCGATCTCGGCTCCCATTTGAGAATTGCCACTAAAGTGGTAATTATTGGTCAGGGATTTCCAAACTGGAATGTTACTCCCAGCAGACCTTTGCTAAAGCACATTCACAGTGTATTTCGGTGAGGAGTGGCACACTTCTGCCTTAGTTCAATCAGCAGAGTTCGGGAATTACTACTAAAGAGTAGATCCCAAGGAGAGATATAAAACCATTAAAATATTAATTGCTTGCAATTCTGCAAGTCAATCCAGATTTCATCTTAAGAGGGCTCAACAATTTCGATGATCAATTTAACATATTTTGAAATACATTTTTATTTTATATTAAGTTAGTCTAACTTGATATCGGAATTGTAGAATTAAATATTTTCTTGTTCAGTACATATTATATTAACTAATGGTTAAAAGAATTAGTCACGACTCCAGCTTCATTTTATTTTTTGTATGTTTAAGTTAATTCATAGTTTCGGCACAAAAATAATTATTATTTATAATAAACAAACTATAACTGTGTTAATTTTATAACAAATTTCTTATTGAAATCATACTTAAAACCATTATGGCAGCTATTGTCGACGAATCTAGTAATTCTGAGTCACGGTCATCTCAGCTGGAACATCCCTTACTAAATTCAACACACAATTCTAATGCGAGAAACAGTCTCGATAGATATAATGTACATAAGCCTCTCTACACAATAGTTGCTTAGTTGCACTAAGAACCCACCACTAGATTTGACAGTTGCAACACAGACCACAAATTTACAGCCAAATTTCAGCCACACTGGTCATGATATTTCCGTAAAGAAAGCTCCAAAGCAGAAAATATATTGGTATATACATATCTAAGATACTACGAAGACATCTGAATTCTATCTGACACAGCTGTAGTTCATTTCAACACCTCAAAAATTGGGCCCATGTAGGGGATAAAATCAGTTTATCTATCCTACGAACAGTTAAACTCATCTCCAACTTCACAAAGTACATAATCACTGTATCCTGTCCCGTCTACGGAAATGAATTAACTGACACATTTGCAAAGGAGGTAATGAGACCTTCCTGTCCCTTCCACCTCAGAGCTCACATATTATTGTCAAGGCAAAAGGTCCGAAATAAAGAAATGGTTAAAACCCCCGTTTTATAAATGGTATTAAGGCACAAGACTACGGCTTTCTTGTCACGGACATTCCAACACTTGTCTGCCTAGACTTGCCAGTGGGTACTTAAAAAGCCACACTTTTTTTCTGGAGTTAATAAGAAGTTTCCTATTTGCCCTAAATGCCAGCACATCTTGCATTGCCTTGGAAAGATACCCATGATAGTCCACTTTTAGCATTGGACTTCACTAAAGTCAACGGTTTCACTGATCTGGTCAGAAGAAGTCAGACCCCAGATCAGTGAAACAGATTAATAACAGCAACAACAACATATCTTGCATAAAGAATTTGACTTGACTGGATTTCATTTAAATTATGTTGCAATCTATGGCAACAGTAAGGTTACTATGGAGAGACCTCGTAATTTTGAATCACGGTCAAAACGTGAACTACACCTGAACTGGAAACACACTTCGGCTACCGAAGGACTTTGAGCCTCGAAAGATTTAACGCTGGACATCCCTCTACCCGAGTCTTCAGTGGTGCTAGGCCCAAACTCATGACACGACGGCCACGAGTCCGTGGCATTGACCACGTCCACTCGAATTGATCGCGTGAACAGGTGTTCAGTGGTACTAGGGCTCAAACCCGTGACTGGACAATGCCAGGTTTATGTTCGTGACCATGAACACTTGGGCTCTATATCCATAGCATAATGGAAACTATAAAGGATTTTTTTATAAAGGATTTTTTTATAAAGGATTTTAAAAATATGCTTTTTTCATTTTAGAGTAAAATGGATGGATTTAGATATAGAGGTTAAGTATAAAAGTAAATAAATTTTTATGAAATAAATGAGTAATCTAAAAAAAGGTATGGGAAATAAAACAAAATGTGTCACGTGACACATTAAAAACAAATTTCGCAAAACCTTTTTGTATTATTTTTTCACTCTCACCTTAAAACCAATACCAGAAATAAAGGCACTTGAAATAGAAATACGTTACCCAGAGCCAGACCAAACGAATAATTTATTATTAAATAAAATAAATTCTTTTGGAGGCGAGGAGGAGGAGTTGATAAACATACCTCTCAGTTCATATTTATTCGCAGGAAAAACGCTTTCCTTTTCAAAAGTCAGTCGTGTGATAGAAAAATAAACCCATCGATTCTTCGAAATATGATCCAGAAAAAGTACACGTTTCTAGAAAAAATATTTTAAATCCAAAAAGTCGCGACACCCCCAGGTTTTTCGCAGAATATATGAGCCACTTCTTTTTCCAATGTCATGCTATCAATTTCTTTTCCACCCCGTGAAAGACTTGCTGCTTTTTTTTGTTAGATTTTAGGAATTATAACTGAAGCCGTGGTTATAATTTAAAATGGTCCCAGATAAAAATTACTGTAGGCTTTTTATCGATCTATTTTTTACTGAACCCAAGTTGTTTTGGCTTAATATGTTTGATTTATTTTTAGTTCATTTTCTAAAAAGGAAACATACTAAATTTGTAAAAAATAAAATCCGTTTTTACTCTGTATTGTTTTTGGTTTTAAAATGTATTTAATTTTTGATAACATATTTTTGTTTTCAAAATATTAACATATTTTTATTAGACCTTGATTTAACGAAATTTTGGGTCCGAGCATTTTGTTCGTTAAATTGTAGTTATTCGTTATATCTGGATTCAAACAAATACAAATCTTTTACACTTGTTTTTGGAAATTCAATAATAGGCACTTACTCAGAAACTATCCATAGTTAGAAATATATCACGCTCTTTTTATTCAATAGTTAATAATACAATTAATGAATTATTATGCACAAGTTAGTTGGACATTTTAAAATACTAACTAATAGATGTTTGACAATTATTTTGATTCCTGACCTCGAAAGAATTCTTTTTTCGACTTTATGCAGAGATGAGAAAATACTGCGTCATTTACATCCTGCTGCATAAAGGTATATTTTCACAATAAGAATTTAATAGCATTCGAAAATAATGCCTATAAATTCAAAATTTTCAACCTAATGTCTAATGTTTACATTTAAACTCTGTAAAACATGATGCATGCATTCAATTAATATGCATCTATTAGATATAACATTTTAAAAATACATCATGTTAATCTATAAAGCATAAAAAAACATATCTTGTTGAATTTTCTTTGAAAAAAAAAAGAAATTAAATATTTCAAATCTTTAAAATTAAATATTCAAACAGTCGAGCCTTTTAAAATGTATTTATAACTATTCAATGCTTATTATAACGTATTGTTTCGTTAATACTTTGTCTATTTATGAAACTTCACAGATAAGGCGAATTCTTATAAAACGCTTATTATATAAAAATGTAGGAATAGAAAAAAATTTTGATGTCGTCCGCCTGTTTTTGTCAGAGATAGATGGGATATTTGCTTGCATATGTTATATCTTGCATAAGAAATATAAATTCAGGAATCCACGTGAAATAGTTATTTAACATGGAAAAATAAAAATTATGTAAGCAACTTGGAATTTTAAATCTAAATTGAATTACCTCAATTTCTTTAATTTAAAAGACCTTATTTTTAAAGAAATGGAATAAGAGAAAGATAAATGAAATTATCTAAGCAATCCACAAAAGAAAACAAAAATTAAAAATGCAGAATATCAAAAAATTTTGAAGTTTTATAATAATGAAATATCAATAAGTGGAAAAAATAGAGTAGTTCAGAAAAAAGGAAGAACAAAATTATGCTATGAACATAAAAAGAACAATGAACATGATATCGATTTTTCGGACTAAATTGTCTTTCTTGTCATCGAAGAGGGAAAAAAATATTCAATAAAGCTTTCAAACAATAAAAAATATTTGCAGAAATTGATTCTTAGTCAATTTATCGATAAACGGTAACATAAAGTAAAAAAAAAATACTGCACTGAATTAAGATCCATTTAATCATCAATAGAATAAATATTTGTTACGAAAAATTCCCATGAATACATAAAATGTTCTGAATATTCCGAAAAAAAATCTATTCGAGTCTTAATACAAAATCAAGATGGATACTGCTTCAAAAAATGAGGTAATAAAAATACGAAGCTAAAGAAAGCACTTGAGAAGAAAATAGAGATAATTTATTTTACTGAAACAATATTTGATTTTCCAGATAGTCGCGAGAAAAAGAAATGCGTTTCTTAGCATATGAATATATCAAGTATGTTATAATAATTCCTAATTACTTTTTATTGGTTTACTTTACTGTATTACGTACATGTTTTCAGTAAAAATAAAGGCTTTGAAAAAGGATTTTTGTGGAATATATAAATAGGGTGATAATTATTGAACTATATGAAATTAAATGTAAATTAATTATATAAATTACAGCGTGCACCACTTTTTTCAACATTTAAACCTCACTACAAATATTCGGAACTAGGTTATGACATTTTGGATTTGCGTGTCATTATTGCCAATTATGTGGCGCTGTCTCGAAAAGACTTTATATTATATGATATATATATATATATAACCAATTATTTACCTTCAAAATTCTTAATTTTAAAACCTATATTTTATGTAATAGATTATATGTTTATCTATATTATTTTTGGTTGGAACATCAGAAAGAGCTGCTACAAAAGTTTATTAAATGTTTTCTGTTCTTGGATATAATATCTTTTAAAATTTATAGATCGTGAATAACTGATTCTCAATTTTTTTAGCTTGTATATTTTGAACTATTTGTATTGCTTGTTTTGAATTATTAATAAGTTTAATTAAAAATTCTGAAAGATTTTGGTGTAACATATAAATCAAGATTTTATAGCCTTTTTTTCGTACTTTTTATAAAAGAAAATATATTTTTTTCTATGTTTAGCATAAATAACTATTAAATTATTTTGCTATAACAAAATTACGTTTTTTTAATAAAGATAAAATTAATTGATCAATAATATATTCGCAGACTCATAATCAAGTTAAAGCAATGAAATATTTAGAATCTTTAAAACACAAAATTAATTACTAGGGTTTGTACAGTGTGGGACTGGTATTTTGCGAATTATACCGAAGACCATTTTCACCAAAAACATCGCCAATTAAAAAATGTCACCAAATGCTGCCATCCTTACTATTGAGTTCGAACGTGTGTGCGAATGGTTTCCACAATTGGCTACAATCGGGCATTTGGTGAAGTTTCTTGATTTGACGAAACTGGTATACGGAATAATACGAAAGTACCAAATCTTCTTTATGATATGAGAAATTTTTTTTAAAAAAATTCGATTTATTACATAAACAATATAATATCTAAATAATAAGTCTTATTTTAGAATTAAAATAACTATTTACTCTGAATTTTAATCATTACCGTAATAATCAAGGTGCTAAAATTAGGGTTTATTTAGGAGATATTAACAGCTACACTTCCCAAACACTTAATGAAACAACTTAATCCACTTTTCACTAAAAGCATTTCCATTATCCAGTGACACCATCCCACAGTATACTTTACAAATGAGTCTATCTAATCCCGAGTGTCATGGCATATAATTGGCGCGTCGGCTGTGAGCGACGCGTCAAACGGAGCAACGGATCAAATGGCGTGACAGGCCATCGGTGAATAGATCTCTGAGGTCATTACTGAACGGCCTGGAAGGCATCACGCAAAAAAGATTAATGTGCTAGATGGATAGCATTCACCTTAGAAATAAATCCTACAGAGATATTCTCTTGTTCTAATTATACACAGTTATCGTTCTGTTAACATTAAACGAAAAATGAAAGGAAAATAAATGTGAAAGTATTTTAATTTGCTCAGTTTCTCGTGTTGTTATGAGACATAACAAGAAGCATAAGTGAGTGAAAAACGAATTTTATAAAACTGGCATTCGTTATATTTAGGTTTACCCTTTATCTTCCGACAGTATTTATAAGTACACACTCACTTTAAAATTACATATAATAACCATTTTTATGAATATTCTGAGGATGCTTAGCATAAATATTATTTTAACTCCACTCTTCTGAGAGATTTGTTACTACGGGTTCTATGATGAGTATTTTAGCAAAGAAGGCGAATATATTTATAATTTTATAGCAAAAGTTGCATTTTCAGCTGAAATTTTGATCGGATTGCGAAGATTGTCATTTTTGTTCCGAAAAAATGATAAATGTCAAAGGTGTCTTACATTTTTGTATGTTAATAAGTGAGTGAGTGAATATTAACATCCCACTGTTCAGCTACACGAGGGCTTTTGGGCACGGTCCGCGTAATGCTGAACCATGGTCAAGTGACGCGGACGACACCTGAGCTGGCACCCCTCTCTCCTAACTACCACACCACACCAACGGGAGGACGTTTGAGCTCTCGACAGATTTTACGTGCATCGCTTCCCTACACGGCGGGTCTTCAGTGGTATTGGGATCGAACTCTTGACATGCTAGCTACGATCCGATGCCTAATCCACTTGGCTACCGTGGCCACTGTATGTTAATGAAGACCTTAGAAAACGATTTGACCATTTATTTTAAGTGAACAGAGTATATAATTAATTTTGCAGTTGAATAACTTCGTGGTATTTATAAGTACCGACAGTACACTCGATGTTAGAGCAAGTGTTGTGTTGTAGAGTCATCACTATAGTGCAATAAACTTATGCTTTTTTGCATTTCTTTTTAGCTTAACTTATTTATTTCGAATTTTTATTGTTTTATAACGTTTTAAAAAAAATTTGAGCTTTGAATCTGAGCTTGGTTTTTTTTTGCCACACAATTAGATGAAATATCTATATATATATATTCTTATTTCAAAAATTAACAGCATTTTAATTTCTTTATGTATAACTGAGATTTAACAGTAATAGGAGATTTTCAAGGTGCTATTATTATTATTCTTTTCTTAGAATGTCTGGAAAAAAGACGCTTAGTCTTCAAGAGGCTTTGGATTTATTACAAAGCCTACCATCTGAAATCAGGGATGTACCAACAGATGATTTTTCAGATGAAGAAGTCCCAGCAAATAATCTGCATGGATTTTCATTAGATTCTTAAGAGGACTATTAAGAGACTGAACAAAACTCAAGGTGCAGTAGTTCATGTTAAGAAAATACAGCACTTCCTATCCCAGGATGCAGTGCTTTGTTAGACATTCAATCGAAAACTCATTCAAAATGCACAACGTGTAATAAATTTTTGTATATTAATGAAAAGAAAAACTGTTTTTTTTTAATATCATCAAATTAAGTTTATGTGTAAAAGCTGTTTTTTATGTGTAAAATAATGTAAATAAATTTCAAAAAATCAATAATGTTTAAAAATAAACATTTTGTTCTGTAAAATATTAGCGCGTTCACCAGTTATTTAGCATTTTTAAGAGTTAAAACTAAGGAAAAGAAGTCATTCGGTCTTTTCATATTATGAGAATATTTTAGACCTTTGTGGACTGACGGTACTTTAAAATACCCACTTAATTAATTAGCTCTAACGGATTAAATTTCCGATTGTTAAGTATTTTATTTATAAATATCCCTTAATTTTCAATATAGTAATTCAAAAAAATGTTGCATGAAAGAAATTGCAGTAAATCATAATGCGGTAGATAAAGGGCTAAAATTATATTTAGTATTTTGAATTTCTAATTATGGAACACAGCGGGAAAGTTGTGAATAAAAAAAGATACCTTTGTCGCATTTCAGCAATTTACTTTATAAAGAAATTACATGAAAGAGTGTTTTTTAACGCTGCGTTATAAAGTAACACGTGGAGCTATTGGAGAAGGACATCGTAATTTCGAACTTCTGTCAACTGATGACGACAATAATTGAGTTGGCAACCCTATCCAAACTACCAAAACAAGCCCTGGGGAGACTTTCAGCCTCAAGAGATTTAACGTGCATGAGCCCCTCTACAAGCGAAGGCCTTCAGTGGCTCTTATTCTTGAACTTACGACATGCTAACCATGAAACACTAGGGTCCACTAGTGTGTAATAAAACCACAATCATTTGGTTATTGCGTCCATCAAAAGTTAATGACAAACTTTTAATAGTTCCCTCTTTTAAGTTTTAAATTCAGAAATAATTTTCATGGAGTCTAAAGCTTTTTTTCAAAATTTTATTATACGTAGTTTTTAGCCTGTGGGACACTTATATTAACTATTTTTTTATTTTAATTCTTTTATAGCCAATAGATATTATCGATATGTAAAATACAACCTCTGACAAGAAAGTTCGGTGAATATTAATGTAACATTAACTTAGATGAAATGTTAACGAAAAATACTATACTGTCATTCGAAGTAGTCACCTCCCATAACTATGCACCGCAATACATGTCCTGGAAACATTGCAAGAAGTCTTCTTTTGAGATGGAGTTCAAAAGACTCGTCACGTTTCATTGGATGTTAGGAATATCGTCAATATTGATGATACGTTTTTCTCATCCCTAAATTCTGGGTAACTATTTGTCGCTTGGATTCACTGTTAATATGTAGTTCATCAGAAGTGCCGATTTAAGCCCAGGATCTACAGGCCTCCTTGTCGCTGGAGGATCGATATTTATAACTAGAAAATCTGTTTAAGTCCAGCTTATCCGGGCCTTTTGGGGACCAGGGGCTCCCCCTCAAGCTTACAATGCAAACCGGCACTGTTCACGCGCACAGTAAATTGACGATTTTTAGTGACGGAGTTCGCGAGTCTTCAGCTACGGGGATTGTCAGAAATACTTTTCCTGCTTTTCGAAAATGGACGAACCACTCGTGCACAAATTTCATGGACAGTGCTTGATCTTCATAAATACGAATCAGCATGGCATAAGTTCTTTTGGTGTCTTGCCAAGCTTAAAACAAATTTAAATTGATTCTTTGTTCCATCATTTACCTGTTTTCAGTTAAGAACCAATGCACTAAACAAGCACATTGTGAAACAAGTCTTACACTGAACACAAATGAGTCTCACCTGAACAACGGTGGAGGCAGATGGTCAACACCTGCCACTACGCAAGTGCTTCTGGTGGCGGACCTCGTAATTTTTAACCATGTTGACGTTACGAGGACTACATCTGAGTTGGAATTCCCTCTATTAACTACCACACCACACCAATGGGGGGTCGTTTGAGCTCTTGACAGATTTAACGTGCGTCGCTCCTCCACACGGTGTGGTCTTCAATGGTACTAGGCTGAAACTCATGACACGGCGGGCACAAGCCCGTTACCTTGACCACTAGGCTACCACGGCCACAAACCAGTTGTAGATGATAAATAGAAATTTATATTATTTAAACAAGAATTTAAAATTTATTACGTTAAATTTGATCTGGTTTAAACTCAATTAAATTTTCAGAGTAGACATTCCTTCGTGAATTTTTTCTAGCTATTTTCAAAAATAAAATTAATAAATAAATAAAAACAAATAAAAATAAATAAATAAAACGTATAACTTTTATATTAGGAAATGTTAAATGCTAATAATAATCTAATTGTTTATTTTCCAATAAAAGTTAAGCTGACATTTATATTTTTTACGTTTAAAAGACAAATAACCAGCTTTGAGCTTTGTTAAAACATGAATTATCTTGTGGTTCGCAAAAACTAGCATTAGGATTAAATAAATAATGTATTTTCTACGAAAAGTCTTTGGAAATAATGGAACAAAATAATATAATCTATGATCGAAATGCAGAACATATGTTCTGAAATCTAAAATAAAATTTAAAAATTCAATTTGACGTGATACATTTCCAAGCTTGCTCCAAGTATATTCCTTAAAAAAGCTTCTAGATATTTTTTGATATCGTTAAATATATCAATAAAGTATTAGTGAATTGTTGTAAGCCGATATTTAGTTTTGTTTTTCAATTCCGTATAAAGCTTATCTTTACATTTTCCAATATTTTTTTCTATCTCAAAAATAAAATTTGTATATTTCGAATTTGTAACTATTCAAACATACATTTTGCATTTAGGTATTAGACACTTGCTAATCTTCCAGGCTTTCAAGAAGTCAGACAAGACCAATTAAATCGCTGACTTTAAGAAATCCAGCACAAGAAGGGGATCAGTTTATATAGCTTTGCTAGTAAGATACATGCAACGAATTATGTGTTTGGGGAAGCCTGGTGATCTTGACACCTTGCACAGATGGAGAAGACTTTTTTGTTCGATTGAGAGGCACTTGATGTGATCGTTAGCAAGACGAGAGAATGTACTATGGGAGCATTTGTTACACGTAAGGGCTAGGGTCAAACCGGGTGCATAACCACATACCAATGATGAGTGGGAGCCACCATCCACTTCTACAAAGTTTGAAATTTTTCAACGAGTATAATTCCAGATAGCTAAGGGCGGATGTGGAGGGAGTTGGAAGATTACATCCCTCATTCACTAGTTCATTCGCCACTTTATTGTAGTAAAGTTCGGCAAAAAAAAGAGATAGGATTCACTGAAAATGGATATTGCGATATATGTTTCAATTAGTGTCGCATGAAGACACAGGTTTTATCGCCAACAATAAACCTTTTTGTAAAGATGTTGAAGTAAACTACAGCTATCGGAGAGAATCCAAAATCACAGTAATTCTTTCTAGATAA
>BMAO01030807.1:0-21997 GCA_019973975.1 Trichonephila clavata
TTTTGAAAAGGTACTACAGGATTAGTAAAACCTGAAAAGTAAAGGTTATTGCCCATATAATTTTAAGTTTTTTAATAAAATTCTCCAACAGTCCCTGATTTTTCTGACGTTAAAAGTTTTCGTCAAATGGTGCCAAAGGAGAAACAGCGTTTTTCAAAACGGTATCAAGATATGAAAAACGTAGAAAAAACGGAGTTTCTAAAATACAACAAAGAGAAAAACATAGGAAATTCAAGTTCTAGGTTCTTTGGTTAGGTTGGGTTTAATCAACGTTCCTTTCCACTCAAACAAACAAATATTACTTCCACATTTCGGACATTTATACCACAATGCTATCAATCCTTCAAATCCGCAATGTGTGCTATCAGTCCTTCAATCATTCACCAGTACACGCTTCTTTCTCGCCTTTTTCTTTCAAAAATAGAAAAACTTTCCACTCGTCGCTTCACTTTCAACCATTCTAGAAAAATCTGTCTTAAGGGACAAATCTTTCAAGCTGACCATTGAACTAAAACTGACCGTTATAACGGTCAGTTTGGATAGCACACTACCCAAAAAATTACTTTTAAAAAAGCCGGTGCATGTAGGGTTGCCATTTGCTGACAGTTGGCAGGGTCGCTAACTTAGCGACAAAATCCTTAAAAATTGATGCCAAATTTTTGTCGCCAAATCAAGGAATTGTATTAAGAGGCAACCTATATAACTCTTCCTTTTTTAAAAAAAATTATCTTAACACTTTTTGGCTTGACGGAGAACGGTAAATTTTACAGTAGTGTGAATAATTAGAATGAATTCTTATTGACGAGTATTTTTACGAGATAACTGCTGCTTTTAACTGAGTAAAATTAAAACCTGAAGTGTCTTGATTTACCATTCTGAAATCAGGGCCTCAAAGTAGAATGATATTCCTGCTTTAAAAGCGGTTCGAGTTTCTATTTACTTTCAAATGTAATGTTTCATTTCTTAAATTTCAATATGAAAAATTTTTGTTTAGTAAAATAAATCAGTAAAGTGTGGTTACCCTCCAAACCGTCTTGAATTCATAAACATAGTAATAATCCGAGACCATAGAATATTGATAAACTTTTGACTCTTTAGTACTAATAAAAATATTTTATTGGTGCCGGAAAATAAATCACTAACATAAAAACTTTCAATGAAAATAAAATCCAGCCTAGAGAGGGCAAAAAAGGAAGTTATGGTCGATTTTCCTTTTCCATTTATTTTTTTTTAATTTTTTTTGGAAACATGTGGAGTGCTTCAGTTTTGAATTCTCACAAACGTTTGAAAGTACATTCAGTGGATAGGGAAAAGATACTGTATAGGAAACTCCCTCATGTGTTTTTGTCTTAAGCTAACAAAAAATCTATTCCTTACTATCATTTATTCTTTTTGCAAAAGAAAAAAGAACAGTTCAGATTTGTCTAGAATAGAACAGATTTAAATCCTCGAGATTTGAAACTGATTTGCTGGTAGTTTGTCTAATCTGGATTTGTGCCAGACTGTCTGGATTTGAGAATGATTTATTTTAATGGTTTATTTCTTTTTCTAGTTTAACTGAATTGTTAAATTATTTTAACTAGCTTAAAATATTAAATCTAGCTTTTCTACTATTTTTCAATTCCTATACTATTAGCTTACTCTCTCTATATTTATCTTGTTCAAATTTTCAATCGTTAATAAAAAATGTATTTTAAAGCACTCAATTGAGCTGAAATTTTATATCCACACTTATTTTGCATGACAATACAGTAATTTTATTAGAATTAATAAAAATTTATTGATTAAAACTAATTATTTAAAGAATTACAAATACAACCACGTTGGTATCATTTCTGGCGACTTAGCAACCATTTTGGATTGAAAAATCTTGAAAGGTTTTTTACTCACATTTTAAAGCGCTCATTTGAACTGAAATTTTCTATACACTCTTGTTTTGGGTAACAATACGATAATTTAATTATAATTCATTAAAATTATTTACTGAAATTAATTATTTAAAAAATTACAGATACAGCCACACGTTGGCTTAATTCTTAGCAAGCGCGACTTCGGTCAAAACTTTATAATATTTTCTTTTTCTCACCTTTCAAAGCTGAACAGTTGAACTGAAATTTTATATACACAATTGTTTAAGATGACAATGCGACACATTAATTTTAATTATTAAAAATTAATTGCCACTTAATGTTGTGATTCTGTTGTATATATGTACATATTTATATTAATTGTAACTATTTAATAAAAGTTAACTAAAATAATTTTGTTGTTCATCTAAGTAGGAATTGACATAAAAAAATTTTATATTACTTGTTAAATTGTTATTGCTTGTGATATATTACTAACTTTATAGCACTAAATTATTTTTAACTAAAAAGGACATCATTTATATGCATTGTAGATGATGAATAAACAAGAGCTTCAAACGATGATAACAAAAGCTATTTTTCAGCATTTTTCTGTTAGCCAGGGGTAGGCAACAATTTGCCGAATGTTTCTATTAATCCAAGATGATATAACGCCGATTGTAATCCTTTCATGCATCTTTCTCTTTGCTGCTATTAGTATTAATTCAGTAAGTTAGTAAGAAAAAACATTAAGTAGAATTTATTTGTAGATATTTTATATGTCGACACCTAAAGAGTCCCTGTAGAGAAATTTGCTGCAGGGTAACACAGGTATTCTGAACAATAAGTGCTGCTACACAGAATTTTTTTTTTTTTTTTGCTGATTTATACCTAATGGGCCATAAGTTCTGATTCAAATAAAAAGGAGTTAAAATAAAGCACATTGTAATCAAATTTAAAACTAAATATTTTTACTTTTTAACTTTAAATTTAACATACTGCAAATTTTCTAATATATGATCTTCTGACTTCACACAGGCTTTGACCAATCCTCTATCGTAGTACACTCTACTTTTATGGTAATTTCTTTCACTAATTTCCTTAAAGAACATTCGTCTGTTCAACATTGAAGTCTGTTAAAATTGAGACGCCTTTTTGGACACAATTTTTCTGCAAAACTGACCACAATTTATAGTCGGGCAGCTTTAAATTCACACTTCTGGAAGCCCAATCTTTCGGCTGTGTGAAATTCGGTACATTCTGTTTCAACCACCACTGGGACGTCTTCGAATTATGAGCAGTAGCGGAGTCCTATTGAAAAGTCCAATTGTTTTCATTGAACAGGTTTAAGTTCAGAGGGTTCCTTATTTGGTTATATGATAGTGTCTTAATAAACTGTTACTGTGGTTTTCAGTTCTTTTTTGTAAAATGACTCTCTGAAATACCTTTAAAACTGACACCATACCAAACATTGCAAAAGCTAGATGACGAGCTCCCTGTAGATATTTTTTCTTCTCGTTAGCATCTTGGATATGCCTTGCGTATATATGGTCATTTTTATGATTGAAAAATTCTTCAATGTCAAAAAATTTTTCTCGTCGGTAAACAGAATTCGATTGCGGCTTTTATGAGCGTGTCGCCGTAAGAATGTCTGTAATTTAACGTACCTAGTGCCCTTCAATTTCTTCGTAATAAAATGGCCATTTATTCTTCGATAACTTTTACTTTACTACGCTACACAAACACATGTATATTGTAAGGAATTTTGTGCAAATAATATTTAAAATAGTGTAAATAATTTATATCTGGATGTAAAATACATTTATATTACTCTTTGTTATATTTATTTTGCGTTAAAATCGCAATATTCGCAAGCAACGCCGCTTCTTACATTATAATGGCGATTCAATGGAAACCTGACAAAATATTGATGATAGAGCCAAGTTGGCATCATTTTGGCGACCATTTTGGTGGCTTGGAGACCATGTTGGCGGCTTGGTGACCATGTTGGGGACTTGACGATAATTTTGGAGAGCCCTGACCGTATGAATTCTTATGGAAATTAGTGGAGAAATCTACCAATATCACGATCTGACACGCCAGCGGATTTTCCTCGAAAGGTTTGTGAGATCTGTAAATAGGGAGTCATCGCTTAAACTAAGCTAGTCTTGTTTTGAACGTTGAAAAGTCAAATAGCGGTTTGTGATTACTTCCGTTGTTGAGTAGGACGAGCAAGTGCTGGTGAATATTCTTTATCATACTCGTATTTTAGACACTGATATTTGGATCTGAGCGCTTTTGAAGGTGTGAAGACCTTTTGAGATTTATTCTGTGAATTTTCCTGCGTATCCTGTATATCAAAGATTGTTTTTCGGTCATAAATTCTTATCACTCTTACAGTACTACCCTGCGCTTTGTGAATGATTGCATCAAATTCTTCGAACCGCAATCTACGTTACAATATTAGTATTTTATTAAATTTATCTTAGTCTATTTTGTGAAATTTAATTATCACGTTAGCTATTTACATTACACACACAATGACCATCCTTTACAAAAACAAATAATAACACTAGAACATGAAACAATTGTATTATTTTATGTTGCTATAATTTGTTATTTATCTTGTTTGCGATGATTTGTAACTTACAGAGAAATCATATCTCTTCATAAGAGAAAACTATTTTTAAAGTATGAGTAGAAAGTAGTTACATACATCAAAAAGCAGAACTTGCTTCAAATCCAAAAGATATCATAAATTTCGTTTTCGAGTTTTCTGAAAAGATGCTAAGTAAATTACGATTTTTCATGGAAAAAACATAATATTATAGTCGTTAGGAGCAGACAAGGCTTTACTTGTTTTTGAATAAACTGAACAAGTTTGACTGTATCTACTTGTGTTCTGGTAATTTATCTTCATCTCACAAATCTCAGTTCATCCTAAATAAAAGGAAATATGAAATCATTTAACGCTGTGAAGAAAAAATGTTTCAAGAGTATAAATTATTTTTAACCACACACCACAAAACGCTTAAATAATTTCTTGAGTAACTTTTTAACCTAATGATTCTCGTTATTTTTCAATCCCTATTATTTTTCCTATATACAGTGGGTACAAAAAGTATTTGCACACATACATTTTTGTTCACAATTTATAAGAAAATACATTAAGAAATACAAAAATTGGCATTTTAAAAATAAAATAAGCCTATTCATTTAAATTAATTACAAAAAATACAATAATATTAAAAAAAAACATTTTTTGCAACAATATTAAAATATCTTATGTCAAAAAAGTATTTGCACACTCACTCAACTTTAGCAAATTTGCATTTTTTTGCTAATTATTTGATAGTCATCCCGCAGTAAATAACATACGTAAGACTACTATAAAAGGAGGTATTGTCGAAACTTTTATCAGTTGATTGTCGATTTCAAATTGTTATGGCACCTAAGAAATCTGAATTGCCTATTTCGTTGAGAGAAAAAATTGTTTCTCTACGTGAAAATGACATAAGTTATCGAGAAATAGGTAAAAAAGTATATGTTTGCTTCTCTACTGTTCGGTATGTTATAAAACGTCATAAAGAAAGAGGATCTACATCAAATAACTTGCGCTCTGGATGCCCAAAAAAACTTTCACTGCGAATTAAGCGAAAAATCATAAGAGAAGCATCGATAAATCCATTTGTTAGTGCAGTTACATTAGCCAATGATGTCGCTTCAACATCTGGAGCTCAAATCTGTGCCCAAAGTGTTCGAAATGTCCTGCATGATGCACAAATTTATGGGAGATCTCTAAGGAAAAAACCTCTCATGACTGAACGAAATAGACTGAAGAGACTTGAATTAGCTAAGGAATATATCAATAAGCCAATTGATTTCTGGAAAAATGTCATATTCTCCGACGAGAGTAAGTTCAATATCTTTAAATCAGATGTCGGGAAATTAGTTTGGAGAAAACCTTGTACTGCTTTTCATACCCACAATGTGTTACTACAGTTAAACATGGAGGAGGTTCTGTTATGATTTGGGGGTACATGACTAGCAAAGGAGTTGGTAATTTGTGTTGCATTGATGGGAATATAACAGCTCGAACCTATATTGATGTGTTGCGAGATAACTTGCCACAAAGTGCAATAAAATTGGGTATCAGTAATTCGTACTATTTTCAGCAAGACAATGATCCCAAGCACACTGCCGGTATAACACGTATGTGGTTGCTTTATCATGTACCCAGAAAACTTGCCACTCCACCACAATCACCAGACTTAAATCCTTTGGAAAATTTGTGGAATTCTGTGGATTTAAAAATAAGAAAAAGGAAGATTTCAAGCAAATCTGCCCTTAAACAATCCCTTATTGAAGAGTGGTCAAATACTGACCCTATTGTTACAGAAAATTTAATTAAATCAATGCCAGCAAGATTACAAGCAGTAATAGATGCTAAAGGAATGCATACTAAATATTAGTTATTTGAAATTTGCTTAAATATTTTATTTCTTTTGTATTCATGCAGGTGTGCAAATACTTTTTTGACACGAGATATTTTAATTTTGTTACAAAAAAGCATTGTTATTTATATTATTGTAATTTTTCTGTTTCTTTTGGATGATTAAATTTATTCTGATTTGGTAATTCCAATTTTTTTATTTCTTAATGCTTCTTTTTATGAATTGCAAACAAAAATGTAGGTGTGCAAATACTTTTTTTACCCACTGTATATTGTTCAAATTTATAATCGTTACTAAGTCATAGTACTACAAATCCTCCATTCGAGTTCAAATACATTTTTTAAACTTTTTGCGGATGACACTTGATGTTAATGCAGTTTTTTCACAAATTAATTCATTATGTAATGAATTATTAGTAACAAACAATAGTCCAACACCATATATATAAAAAGGAAAAGCACTCGCTGTGTTTCTGTCGCGCAATGGTTAGCGCGTTGATCTTCTAATCCAAAGGCCATGGGTTTGACTTCCACCTGGGATGGCCTAATTTCTGAAAATGTGATTTCTTTTTACTCTACTATATTGGAATAACTAAATTCAATTATTGAATAAATAGTAACAAACAAACAAAAATGATAGTTCAACACCATATGTCTATTTTGCCACTTAATATTGTGATCCTGTTATATGTATATACATGCTTATATTAATTGTAATTAATTAATAAAAAGTGATTAAAATAAAAATAAAAAAATTTTTTACCTAAGTAAGAAATGATTTTTAAAAAAAAAATTATGTTACTTGATCGATTAAAACAATATTCTGATGCGTCATGGTAAATTGGTTGTTTTGAATTATCGAAGTTCTATAAGCGCATTTGAGTTATTCAGTAAACCTAATAGTTTCGAACAAGGGCTCTATGACGAGGATGTCACTTGTTCCACACCACATCACTAAGTTTCACTTAACGAGCAGAAACTATTATATGAATCGGGACTATAGTTCTTTTATAGAATTATAACTAAAGCGCGATGCTCCAATATCGTTAAGTGGCCGCGGTAGCCTAGTGGTTACACTCACGAACTCGTGGCCGGCGTATCATGAGTTCAAGCCCTAGCACTACTGAAGACCTATCTGAAAAAAAGAAGCTCACATTAAATCTGTGGAGGCTCCGGGTGAGCACGATTCCTCTGGGTGCTAGCTCAGGTAATGTCATTTGATCATGGATCAAAATTATAAGGCTCTTTGTGCCAATGTCCCTCTCGTTGCTTTCGATTGTGACCCTAAATAAATACTCACTCATCTGCGAAATTTTCAAAAACTACTGAACCGATTCATTCTCGTCACTTGACCCCGATCAAAATTTATGAGTTCCATCATCAATAGTTCTGTACTAATTAATTACTTTTTCGGCTTTTAATATTGAGCATAAAATACGAAAACTTTAAATTTTGTATCGATATATTTTTTTTTCTTTTGTGCCTGTTTCTGATATTGTTTTAGAAGATTTTGTAATTTACATATTTATTTTCCGAAAATTTCGTAAATGGTTGGATTGAAGTTTTGCATCAACCCCTTATTTGCAGCCAGCGTATATATCTGTCTCGTTTAACCGTTACGTTTGAGTGCCCGTACATGCATATACGTCATGCCAAAATACGATTCTTATTTTTGCACTGCTGTCAGTAAAACTATTCAGGAGGCTTTGTAATGCAATAAAATGACTTTGACAGTGTCTGCAAAGGATTGACTTATTTCAGAGAAAAATTAAATTATTTCTTTCTTTTCTCCCCTCCCCCAGACACCGCAAACGCACACTTAGGGGAATAAATTATGGTTCAAAAAACTAATTAACACGCTTCTATAGTTAATGGAACTAGTAAGTAAAAATAAAAATTCATTTTCTAAGAATAAAAGGATTAACGAGAAAATTAATGTCATTGTGGTAAAAGCGTCGGGAGTGCTCGACATTAAATGTTATAAATTCTTAGTAGTTCTATTCAGAAATGAGAGTTAGTGTAAAAATGTAGTACAAAGTACCCCTCGCTTTTACCACAATGTGACATTAATTATCTCGTTATAATCCTTTTATTCTTATATTAAGATTTTTTTTTACTTTTTAGTTCCATTAACTATAAAAGCGGGGTTTTTTTTAGTTTTTTTTTTAATTATAATTTATTTTTTATTTTTTAGTTCGATCAACAATAAAAGCATGTTGTTGTTTTTTTCGTTCTTTAAATTATCATCTATTCATGGATGAATTAATCTTAAATGCGTCTGCCAATACGAATCTAGAATACCCACAGGCATCCTATCAGTGCGTCGATACAGCCTGGTTTGCAAAATGTCGAATCAACAAACTGAAGGAAATCTAAAAGAGCTAAGTTTGAAATATTTCATGCGGAAGAAGGTGTAAAAAGTCAATGATATTTTTCACTAAAAAGATCACTATTTGTATTAACCAAAAGCGTTTTTGCTCTAGGGGTGTAACTTAACCTTTTAATCTCCAAATCTGAAAATGGGAAATTGTTAATCCTGATTATCCTGATCAGGATAATGGAACAACAGTATTAAACTATTTTATTGTCATCAATCCTTGACAAATGTGCAAAATGTTGAATTAATTTGACTTTTTAAAGTGGATAAAAATGGAGTTCAAAAATTCTGTAAGATACAGGTGAAGCTAATAAAAAATTGTTGAAAACGGTGGTACTGGGGAGAAAATCGCAGTTAAAGGGTCAACAAAAGGGCTATTAACGACGAAATTCGTAACCTCAAACAACGGTTTAATAATCAATATTATAATAGGTACTTTAAAACTTGTTTTCTCTCTGTAGCTTAGAATTCAGTTATCAAATTCTTAAGATCTTGGACAAATGTGGAACTGAAAATACTTTAAGAAGAAAAATGCACAGTAGTATATCAGTTTCGACAGGAAAATTAAAAGGAATAGTCTTCTCCAAAAGTGAAACAGAAATAACATGAATTCTACAGATATTTCATTTAATTACGCTCTTTCACGTTTTAAAGCAATCCAAAACATTCAAATGTCATAAATAATCTGACACAAAATTAATTAAGCTGGATTTCCGGAAACTAGTATTAATTTCAAGCAAGGGAAGTTTTGAAATCCAATTTATTAGATTACTATCCGTCGTTGCCACAAAACACTCTCTTGCAGTCTAAAGAATTTATTAAATTCGGATTGGAATGTCAGAAATATGGATTGCTTGGGTTGTAAAACATGTCATACTTTATTTCATTGCTCGAGAATTTTATTCTCGCGTATTGGAAAATAACGCGAAAGACGAAGCAGACAGTTTGGAGTCAAAATAATTTTACTTCGGTACACTTCAGTTCACTTTGTCAATAGATGGGAAGAAATGAAGCGAGAAAATATCTTTTTCTTACGTATAAATTTTTTTTTAGGTTTGCCACACACATGTTATTGGAGGGAAATATTATAAGATTTTGCGTAGAATAAAAGTAATTTTTTTAGAAGAAGAGAAGTTATATATATATTGATCCAAAAATACTTCAGAATTTTATCTTGTTTTATAATATGTTTACGATGAGTCCTCTGTTTAAGATTAATTTATAGCTTTTCATGTTCATTTTTACAATTTTTTTTTCATTTAAGTATTATATCTGATAAAAATTTAAAAGTCATTAACGATATATTTTTTTAAAGTTTTGCTTTATATATTACTATTTTAATTGATAATTTTAAAAATAAATTCTAAGAATTGTAAAAAGTGTTTGGATTTCATTTTTGATCAAAATCTCTTTTTAATAAAAAAATAAATCAGTGATTTATTCATCAAATAATATTTTTGAAGGCTTAATGATAATTCAAAACCAAAAAGAAAATTTTTTTTTTTTGCTGTAATAATATATGTGATATATAATTTAGAAAAAATACATAAAAACATATTTAACCCTGGGTTTTGATGCAAGATATTAAATAACTTTTTTTTTTTATAAATTTTTTATAATTTTCAAAATGTGAAGTAAAAAAAAATTTTAGGTATAATAATTTTTGAGATATTCAAGTTTGAGAATTGAAACTATGTCAATTTAAGTTTAGTTTTAGAATTTTTGTTTTTGAACATATCTTCAATTGAATTTAAAATCAAAATCGTATAAAAAACACACACACATACACATTAATGCGTAGAACTCGAACACTGCTACTGGGGTAATTTTTTAAAATGTTTTGCTACAACATGTACAAAAATAGTACGGACGCCGTATGGGGTCTGGTCTCGAACTTGTGAGCAAAATTGTCAAGTCACGGGTCCGAGACCTAGTGACACTGAAGACCCTCCACCTAGAGAGGCTGATACATGTTAGATCTGTCAAGCCTCAAAATCTATTCGTTGGCGAGGTGTGTAATTTTGGAGATAAAGTTACCAATTCAAATGTCGTCCTCGGCACCTGAATTTGGTTCAAAATTACGAAGTCTGTCACCAATAGCCCTAGTGTCGCTTTAAGTGCAACATTAAAGAACACTCACTCAGCAAATATTCGGAAAGATTCAATGTGTGTTGACAACCACTATTTTTGAGTTAGTGTGGAAGCTTTGTTATAAATGGTAGCGAGCTACGGTTGTTCTATGCCCAGATGAGCATCGGTGGACCGGTGTGCGGTCTTCAAACCCGTAGCTGATGAGAGTCAGAGTGGTTCGATTCCACCTTCTGGGCGTGGGCAGATTAGCTGAGATGTATTATCTCAAAAATGCGTTCATTTTTTATCGATATTTCTGAAAATTATAGTTAGTCTTTAGTTTTGAAATATTAGCTTTGCATGTCTTGGATATATTCAATGTTTCCTGTATTGGAATAAAATAATCATTTTTTTTTCTTTTCTTAAAAGATATTTTCTATCAAAATGTCTTAAAAGTAGAAATGCGAAATGAAATTCGTATTGTTTGGTACAATACACAAATCAGCAAATTACATTTAACAATAGATGCGCTGCTCAAATACCCGATGTTGGCATGGTGTGGATTATTGATTCAGTGTCGTCCTCAACCACAACAGTTCATAATTATAAGGTCCATCGCCAAAAGACCTAATGTTGCTTTAAATGCTACGTTATTTAACACACACTTTGCAAACATTCGGAAAGATTCAAAATATGTTCCCAACCACTATTTTTATGTTATTGTAGAAGCTTTGTTATAAATGAAAGCGAGAAATAAGTGTTCTATGCCCAGATGAGCATCGGTGGTCCGGTGTGCGGGCTTCAAACCCGTAGCTGATGAGAGTCAGAGTGGTTCGATTCCACCTTCTGGGCGTAAACTAATTGCTCTATGAATGATTTTTTTATCAGATTTCGAAAACGGAATGTTTCTGTTTTGCTTTCTAAATAATATCTTTTTATCCCATAGACTATAAGAGTCAACTTAAGTAAGAATCCTAAGATGCATTTTCCCCATGTCTTATAATGATTCTTTTTCATCAAGATGCATCAGGGGTGTTAATTTTGTCTGAAGGTTGAAAATATAAACAATTTTCAAAAAGGTATAATTCTTTGAAATTAAAATTAAATAATTCGAATCATTTACACACTATTTATAAGAGAATAAAGTTCCTAAAAAGTAAAAAATGTGTTTAAAATGTCATCATAACTAAAAGTTTTATAAGTATTTGAAAATAAAAAACTGTAATAAAAAAATATCAAATACATTTTACTTTGCGCATGCCATTTTCTAAAATATTTTCCTTTGATGTATACAACTTTAAATAATTATAAAACGCTCGCGCGTATCATACTCTTTAAACCATACCTAATTTTAGTGTTGTATATCTTTTGTACTTCAAAATATTTGAAAAATATTGTAATTAAAAAAGAAATTTAAATGTTTGTTTTTTATTTTATAAAAATATATTATATTATTCTATTTATACAAAAATAGATACGGTGTAATACTGATATGTTTATCTTTATAAATCAACTTATAGCCAGTAATCAGAGCTATTATCTTAGAAAATATCATACGCAATGTAAAAACTTAATTAATATCTCTTGCAAAATTGTTTTTAATTGCATATGCTTTTATTTTTTTTAAAATATAATTATGTTTTATACATTTTACACATTTTTGAAGCCTTTATAAAAAATGTGTAAAAGATTTGAATTATTTAATTTTAATTAAAAGAATTGTATCTATTTGAAAAATGTTTATAATTTCAGCCCTTGAGACAAAGTTAACACCTCTGCGACGCCTTAACATTGGAATGAGTTTGAGAAATTTTTAAATTGAGACAAGCGCAACATAGACCAAAATATATTACTTCTATAATCGGGTTGGTCTCTAAAAAAACAGTATTTTTTTAAAACTTACCGAAAAGTTCGGAATATGTTTTTAACCACTATTTTTAAGTTTATGTTGAAGCTTTGTTATAAAAGAAAGCGAGCAATAGCTGCTCCATGCCCAGATGAGCATCGGTGGTCCGGTGTGCGGGCTTCAAACCCGTAGCTGATGAGAGTCAGAGTTGTTCGATTCCACCTTCTAGGCGAAGAAAAATTTGCTTTCGGAATTCCTTTTTGTTTTTTAGCTGATTTCGAATGCATAGAATGATTTTATTTTGAATTTGAAACAGTACCTTTATCCCCCATATTCTTTACGCATCAATGCATCTTGTATTAGAATCACAAGGCACATTTTATTCACTTTAACAGTTTTTCAACATAGAAGTAAATTGACATTCTTACGGGTTTCAACATAAACCTTTACAAAAATTTAAAACAGTTTTTAAAAAATGCATTGGAAATTTGCAAAAAGTTTAAAATTGGAAGATGAACAACTGTATTAATTTAAATTGAGTCCATATTAAGTATCATACGAATTTTAAATGTTTTCTAAATAATTTTATCTATTTTCAACAACACCGTATTTCTGGATATAATTTTATCTAGAATGTTTCCCCTTTTTTTCTAGCCAATTTTTAAAACAATATACTTCCACTAGTCCTTGTGTTGCTTTAGAATACGACCTAAATTAAAATTAAATTAAACTTATACAAGTATAAAACTTAAGGTTAGAATTTCCAAGAATATTCAATCTAACTCATTCTATATCGAAGTAGAGCCGTTTTCCGCTTAGGTACGTGCGTATGGTGCATAAGATCTGGGAGAGCAAAAATTATAGGACGAAAACAGAGAAAAAATAGAAATTACAGCGAACAAACCACCGCCTCTCGAATCCTGTATGTTTTGTGTGTGTACGCACGTGCGGATCGGTGGGAAACATCTACAATGGAAAATGGAACTCTTAAGAATTTGATGTTCATACGCTCAAACTAATATTACAACCCAAATTGATTACAATGATGTCATTAATGATTTTACAATGATCAAAACTCAAAGAAAAAACCTTTAATGGACAAGTACAATGACAGTGACTCAACAAAGAATAAAGTTGTCTAAAAGTAAAAGATAGTAAAGAGATAAGCGTAGAAAAAATTCAACGCTAATTCAATGATGTACTATTATTTCAAACTATTTCATTTAGTTACTGTACTAATTCTCAAAAAAGTGCGTGGTTCATAATGCCATAAGGCAAACTGTGGAGTAAGGGGGCGTTATAACCCTACGTGGAGGTAGCAAGTATATCTAAATTCGAAAATAAAGGATTATTTTTTAAAAATAATTATTTAATGAAAGGAAGCAAAACAAAATATAATGTAAACTAAATGTAACATAATACTTATTCTATATAACTTGCAATATTTATTACTTAAAACAATAATACAAAAAACTTCAATGAACGAAATGTAATACGTATCTTGATAATTTGTATAGTTAATAACTAAGGCCGTAATGCAGCTTTAGCGTCAAATATTACTATTATAGAATTCAACGTACTGTCATTATATAGGGGGATAGGGTGTAATGAAAATTCTGATTGAAAATTGGGTCGCCAATATTGAAAGTATGAGAAACACTGCCTTAAGGTAAGAAATGAACAAGGGTGGCCAAACCATGTCACTGTCCTTTCCTTACACTGCTAGTTTCTAGGCCGAAACAAGGTGGTTTTATTGTTGGTGGATAATGGAAAGACTGTCCAAAAAGAAACAAAAATTAGCAGTTTTAGAGACTGCCGATAGAAGTGAAAACTTAGAACTTTTAGGATTGAAATTTGAAATTTCATAATGTTTGAATTAAAATTATCAACATCAGTCTGGTTTTCCCATCTATTGACACTCCTAACAACAAATAAATGCATGTTTATATGGTTTTTTATTACTCAAATATATTACGGGCTGTACAAGATCATGACAAAATATAAATACAATTCAATTGAAATAACAATTAATATACAATCATATTATTTATGGATAGTATTTGTATTTACTTAAATTTCAATGTACTTGATTTTTAACATTATTTTAATTGTTTGAATCATTGTCATCATTAATTTCACTCACAACAATACTTAGACTTTTTGTACTTTCAATTATTTCATTTTGTTCTAAAAAAGATACAATAGGCTTATGGTAAGTAGAGTAAGAAAGGAAAATGTTTGATTCAAATTTATCTAAGTATCGGGTGGGGGTGTAAAAACCGCATCGATCGTCGTTTTATGTTTTGTAGTACTGAGTTTTCGACCACTGGACATATTTAAATTAAGTGTTCCATTTAGAAATTTAATTAGTGGTAGATTTTTATCATCTGAGAAGTTAATATTGAAGTCTCCACTTAAAATCATCGGTACATTATCTATTTTTTCGCCAAATCTTTTTTTCGAGTATTTCAGAACCTTCTTTTGTATAAATCATCAAATTTTCGAATAAAAATTGTTGTATCTGTCTCATAGATTTTCCAGGCGAAATATAAACGACAACCATTAATATGTATTGCCCATTCTCGGAATCGCAACGAGCAATACGCAGTATATACACATTGAACTTTTCACCAAATCCATTCAACTTCAATTATAAGATATACACAACACTATACGTCAGCTGTGTAGCTACAGATATACTGCTATAAGCATGTCGGTGACGTGAACGCACGAGCTTTCACCCATCCAAAAAATGTCTAAGGTGAACAGCACGTTGCACGTGCGCCAGTCAGAGCATGTCGGTGACGCGAACTCATAAGATTTTTCCCTACCAAAAAGTGCCCAACACCGCTAAAGAATTTTTCACTTCAAAAAGGGAAAAAGAGTAAGAGTCTTAGAGAGCTTGAACTAAACCCGGCAAGGTAAAAACTAAAGGAAGGTCCCTCTGGAAATAGTCGGAGACAGAAAGTGCAACAATTTGAAGTGCCTAGGGCACCAAGGAGGTTAAAAGCGGCCTGTATCGAAGGTTTTGCGGATTAATAATAACAGAATTTCAGTCGACATATGAGTTTTGAATCATCCTGTGGAAAACATTTTTTTTCTGTTTCAGTAATAGTATATTAAAATTTCTTTTAGGAAAAGAAACTTAAAAAATTATTTAGAAAAATCCCTTTTCGTATACTATATTTTTGACTCTGTCTCCTTTTTTGGAAATAATCTCTTCGATATTTACCATAAATTCAATTTTTTATTACATCTATACAGTTAAATATATCCTACCTCATTATTATTCAATTTAATGATTAATTTTATTATTATGTAACCAACATTTCAAAACATTTTAATTGCCCTTTAAATATTCCATCCTTAAACATATCTATTTCAACACTTGATTTAGAAACTCAATTTAGAGTTTCTTAAAATCACTCGCGAAGTTAAGCCTTCCTACTAACTCAATTAATTATTATATCAAGTGCTTAATATTGATGCATCAAAGTATATTTAATCTCCTATTAATATATCTGAGTATTTAATATTACATTAATTTATAAGTATTTAATTCCGTATTAATTAGCTATTTAATTTCATATTAGCTTATGAGAATATTTTCAAATTAAAATGCATTTCATGTGTGTCCCTTGCAATTTCAAATTTATAATTTATTCATCAATTTTTCAATCCTATTTCTTGCTTTTTATTCTACACTGCTGAATTTTATAAATGTAAATCAATATTTTTTTTAAAAAATTCCAAGACTCAAAACAGCTTTTAAAACGCAATTTCGATCTTTCTGCCCTTTGACATTTAACGCTACACCTGTATCAAAGCGAGTTATTTAATACTATATTTTGCATATACACTCTATTTTTTTCGAAGAGATTTGCGCAAATGGGAAGTTAAATATTTATATTTTGCAAAATACTTACCAGATAGTTTTTTTTTAAATTTTTTTTGTAGTTGCTTCTAACGCAACGTTTAAAACTAGATGCAAAATAAGTTTGCATTTGTTAGCAAAATTTCTCGGGAAACATGAAAATACTTACCAGTTTTATGAATGGATTTTTTTCCTCGTGTGATTCACATTATGTAAATTTATTTCCTACATAACACATCTATCGAATCTTTAGGTAATAATATTTAATTGTGTTAAATACAATAAGACAAAATAAACTAGCACTTGAAAGAAATTGTCAGAAACAATGAAACTTGCAATGAATCACACAAATAATGTAGTGAGTCATATACAAATTCTTAATGAAATCTAGCCGGCAGACCAACTAATAAGTCCTTCAAACCATTCGCTTCGTGTAATTTTTTTCATTCAATGAAAATTTTATTTTCTAAAATTTTGAATTCTCCTCCAAAGTACAAATTTTAAATAATGATATTTTACCGAGAGCAGTTTTAAGTTAATCAATTGAAAGCCGTACAAAAAGTCAGTGATTCACCACTACTTTTAGAAATATAATCTAAACAAATTAACTAGAGCTCATAATGTGGTTAAGAATATCTACCCAATCGAAATAATTTCTGGTACTGAGTGTAACACCCGTAAAAGGCATTGTTTTTTTAAGAAAATAGTTTTTTCTTCCAGTTACATTTCTCTTTCAACAACAGAATATTTATTTACGTAATGTCTCTTGCAACAAGGATATTACAGCAATGGTATAGAGGTTTCGGTCACGAAATACGTTGAGTGGCTCCGGTAGCCTAGTGGTCAAGGTACTGACTGAATCGTGGCTGGCTTGTCACGAGTTCGAGCACAGTACTACTAAAGACCGACGTGTAGGGTAGCGATGCATGTTAAATCTGTCGATAGCTCACACGTCCTCCCGTTGGTGTTGTGTGGTAGTTAGGAGATGAGGGTGCAAGCTCAGGTGATGTTCTCGTCACTTGACCATGACTCAAAATTACGAGGTTCATCGCCAAAAGCCTTCGTGTAGCTCTGAACAGTGCGACGTTAATATTCACTGACTCCCTCATTCACGAACTGGTTGCCGGAGAATTGCAGCTTCAATTCCTTATGCCAATGAAAGCCGAAGTGTCGAGAGAGCTGATGCACTTTAAATCTGTCAAGCTCAAAGCTCTCCCATTGGCGTGGTATGATAGATAGGGGTGCCAGCTCAGATGTCTTAACTTGACGAAGCTAAAAATTACATCCTCCGTCACGAATGTTTTCTCACGTCGTTTTATAGTATGACATAAATATAACTCTCTAACTTAACTCAATGGCGCAACAGCCCACAGAGGTCAAGTGCCCATCTCAGTTTTCATGACCTTTGACACTGAGGAGCATGAGTAGATGTTCCGGTCAGGTGGACAGTCTGACGCGAAGCCCTAGTGTATCATTCCCAAGAAAGATTGGTACTCATTTATCAATCCCTGAAGCGATGATAGTTGAGTCGACTTTGAACAGCCCGCGGCTTGATCCCTGGACCTGTGGTGGGGAAGAGCGTACGCCACCACTCAGGCCACTTTTGGGCCACTCACTCACTCAAATTTGAATCATTCTGTTAAACTCTTTCCAGATGCAATTTTTCTTTTGTCGTAAAGTATATAACTACAAGTGATACGAAACAGTAATATTCTTAATATAACAGGCTTATTCTGTGTCGTATTTTGATGACTGCTGCATTATAAGAAGAAAGGTCTTGGAAACTAAAATTATGTTTAAATCTGCTTGTCATAAACGTAAATAATACGGGGATATTTCCAGTTCTTTTATATCGAAACAAAATTAACTCCATCTGAAAAATGCTAGCAAATCCTTTAAATGCTTCATCTCATGTTTTAAGGCTGATGTTTTACGCTCTATTCTAAAGTTACATTTCCTCGATAATCTAATAGTGATTACCTAGTTCCAATAATATTTCTACTGCTCCTGCTCTTTGATATTTTACTTTATTTTCCATCGAGAGCACGCAACATGAGGCTGCATTTTCAAAACGCAACAACATGGTTTCCTTTTATTAGTATACGTGCAAACTATTAGATATTTAAATTTTATCAATAAAAAGTAAAGATTTCAGAAATTTTTTTTCTAAAACAAAAAAGAAAAAACATTTTTCTTCCAGTATGCCATACAACTTTTTTTTACATGCTAAACACACTCCTTAAGAAAACCGCGCAAAAAAATCGTGTACAAAAATACATCACATATAGTAAATTTGAGGACAGGTTCGACAACTTTAAAAAATCGTGTAAGATGAAAAAACTCTGTTTTCCCAAAACAATCGTGCAAAGCAAGTAGTAATGAAACCCATGCTATATATTTGCAAAACAAAATCAATTCATTTCTTTAAAAAAAATTTTAATTAGTGTACAGTGAATATTCAGTCTATAAGTACATAGAACATTTAAAAATCGCGAAATTGAAATTAGAATAAAAAACTACTAATTAACAACTATTCACGTTGCACATTTATTTCGAACTGGATCAAAAATGCTATCATCAGTAGATGAGTTAGATATGCGCAGACAACTGTCGGTTTTGATTTTCAAATGAAGGATCTCGTTCGTTATTATTGGCCTCTGTTGTTTTTTTGTTGTTACGAAGTCTATTTTTTATTAATTAGCAGCTATCCCCTCCCCTTTATGAAGTTGTTTAAATAAATTCTTGATATCCTGTATACCCGGATGGGCATTACGTCGATCGCGATCGACTGGTGGACCTTCAGACAATTTGGAGTGACCGCTTGAAGATTAGCCGTTAGCAGTTATTGTTATGCGGAAATATTTAAGATTGGCTGACAGTACGCAGACTAAGTCTTCTACTAACTATATATACAATTCTTTAGATGAAAATATTTTATTTTTAATGTATTTGAATTGCTTGATAATAAATGCATCATTAGATATTATTATATCTGTGTCTTTTATTATTTATGTTTGTATTTTGCGTTTTGTCTTAAAACGCGGTTCAAAAAAAATAGTTTTTCCTTTTATTTACGTAAGATAAGTACGTATAATGTGTTTATTATTAAGTTATAATAAATATTGTTGACTTTTTTCCTTACTTCACCACACCTACAACTCTGGGCAGTGTCGAATGGAGCACCGGCGTGGTGATCCAGGGTCGAATGTCAACCATTCTCATATCCTACCCCAATATGCTGCCAAACATATTTTTTTCATTTGTAGATTGTCGGGAACAAAGAACAGTAATAAATAAATTACTGAAGAATTAATTAGTATTAATTAATAAAAAATTATTAATAACAAATACTTAATTAAAACTTTATGTACTACATACATGGGATTATATAATCGATGACAAAAAATCATGGGCTATGGAGGAAGGTCATTGCCCGTTGACCCTCCCCCTCCCCCTTCGTGTGTGCCACTGATACTGGGTGGACCGCAATACCTTTGAAAAAATTAAGAAGCAGCCGTACCCTGGATAAGTCTGCCCACCCCTGCTTTATACACAAATTGAAGCTTACGTTTGAAATTTTAATTTACGCTTTATGTCAGGATCATGCAGTAAGAAAATGTTGTTCCATACTTGTAGCAAATTTCTTGAATTAATTCAGCTTTTAATAGCAGAATTTCACCTTCGTCATTAAACTATTTCTTTATTATCATAAACTATAATATATTCGATCAAATCGTCCTCATCTAGAGAGCTTTTACACAAAATGCAATTATTCTTAAGAAAGAAATGATGTGTTCAAGGTGAAGGACACTAAAATAAAGAAAAACGGGATTATAAAATTCGGGTATTCTCCGTACCTCCAGAATACAAATTAAACAAGCCATGAAGTAGATCTAGTTACTGACACGTGTGGGCATACGCCAACCGTCTTCTGATTACACTGTCAAAACTAGAATTGAAAAATTTGGAGGGGAGGGGGGATTTGTGTTACAACAAAAAAAAATCCGCGTAAAAAATCTATAGTAGTGTGAACCGTGTTATTTCAAAATCATGTAAAAAAACCGTGTAAAAAAATGGATGTAAATACACGTAATAACACAATTTTGGCAGATATTAGCAATTGACTGTTTGATGCGTAAACTTTTCAGGACCGGCTCTAGCAGTTTTGCCGAACCGGACAAAGATGGAAAATGCCACCCCACTCCTCTTTCTCTCTCTCATATATATGTCGTGTTTCGAATCAACGCCAAACCTTTTTAAAACCCGTTTTATTAACGAGCAATCTCGGTGTCTGCTCTGAGAGAAAACGGACACGCAAGTGAAGTATAAGTGGCTTTCACTTATGTACAGATGTCTTAAGTACCCTTCTAGGGCGAAGTTGTATTTGAAAGTTAAGCATGACACGTGCTTCTATAAAAATCAAGGATCTGGGATTAGAAGTGTTCTGTGTGTTTGGAGCCATCTGTTCCGTGAAATAATTAGGTGCTTAATTTAAGACTTGAAGATGTAACAGAAAATAAAAGTTAAATGTTGTATAAGGAATCTAATTCCAGGTCTATTATATATATATAAGGATATTCAAAATTAAGTACATAAGTACTTGTTATTATTCTAAATGAATAAAATGAAAGAGAAGGGTTCTTCTATTCAAGCAGGTCAATTTCTTCGAAAAATAGTCTACGAATGGTGGGATCACAAGCGCTTCTTTTAACTTATAGTAACTCACTCAAGACTACAATAAAACATCTCCTATGGCTCTCTATCTACCATAATCTGTTATTACCCTTGTTTGCTTTTGTATAGCTGAAACCGGACATCGTAAGGGTGAAAGGAATGTCAGTTGTAACCTCATTACGGATGGGAGAAAATTACTAGTGAAAGATGTGTAAACATAAAATTACATTCTTTGGTATATACTCCCGCCTCGAACTCTTCAAATTTCGACATAAAAGAAAACTGTCATTAAATATACAGAGCACAAATAAAAAGATAAGATACGTTAAATGAAATACTAAATTCACACCCAATAATATTTCAGAAAATATATCAAATATTTTGTTAAGAAAAAAAATATTTATCAAATTTGATCTGAATCCCGCTCTTAAAATTTGCCGCCCGGCAGGGGTCAGGTTTGTCCGGCCCTGATACTTTCAGGAAAAAAATTATAGACTCGCAATGGGAACTCTTGCGGGAAAAAGTCGAAAAGGTAAGCAACAAGTAGTTGGTGAGGGAGTTGAGACGGCAGTCGCCAAAGAGCTTCCTCCCCTCCCCACAGACACAATTAGCAGTTCTCCTTTTAAAAGTGCAATGGGCGAGGAAAGGTGGTTGAGGGGAGGGGCAGTGATTTGCAAAAGAGATCCGGGGAGATGGGGTCGGATAACGAAATGAGTGCAGAGCGTGTGGATGTAAAGTGCTCTTTTGTCTAGCATAGTCAGCACTTCGTGAGCCTCCAGGTAGGATATCGATTTTTTAGCGGGAAAATCAGACAAAGAGGGATCAGAGAGGAATTGCGAAAGGTCTGTTAGGCAGA
>BMAO01030808.1:0-68234 GCA_019973975.1 Trichonephila clavata
AAGTTTTTATAACAAAGCATTCACTGACATGAATAAGTAGCATTTTTCTTTTGATTAGTTTTGAATAAAACTTTAAACTTTCTTGTCACTTATAATTAGGAAATAAAAAACAATTCGATTTCACGTTTTATAAAGCCAACCCACTTAACTATTGTTCAATAGTATAGAAAACTATTAATTTATTCTAAGAAACACATTAAGGTTAATTAAATCTGAAATATTCTGCACTTAGTAAGAGGATTTTAATTAAGATGAAGTTTAATCAATAAATAATTTGAATAAATTTATAAATACAAATCCGTAACTTATTTACATTAAAAATAATTTTAAAAGTCTTCCATGTGATAACCAGTGAACCACAAAATTTACAAGAAAAGTCATATTCTATTGTTCTTTAGGCTAAAACGTAAAAATAAAAACACATTTAAATTCATAATAAGAGAGAAAATAAATGAGTAAAATATGATTAAATTTTGGAGAGTGTGAAATGAAGTAATTAAAATAATAGTAATTTAAAACATTATTGAAAAACAAAAAAATAAGAATAAAATATAATATACATTTGAATGCACATTTTAATTTAAATAAAATGGTAAATGGTAGCTAAGAAAATACTTTCAATTCAAAATGTCATTTCCAAAATTAAATCTTTTTCTTAAGATACTCATAAGTACAAGAATGAGTCACAGCAAAAAAATTCTTTTAAATAACAATAAAAAAATATCAAAATCCATTAAAATAATTTATTTCAGACTTAAATTAAAAAAGCATATCTTTCCGAATTAATTAGTTTTATAAAATAAAATCCTTTCTTTCTTAAGTTTGGAAACAGACTCTCGCATTTCGAATTTAACTTTTATTCCTAATGATGTATTTCTCTGGAGAAAAGAATTAAATCCTTTTTGATTGATGATGTGTGGATTGTTTTCATCAACATGCTTTGTGGTGGCTTCAAATGCGAGAATTTAAGCCATGGAATTAAATTCCGTATTTCTATAATGAGAGCTTTTTCGAAGTGTATTTTCTCCTATACACATGTACAAGCTTCTAGATTTTGTGCGATAGATTTGTGTTTTTTGTTTTATTAAGTTTCTGTTTTGTTTTTAGAAATCTAATGTGGTCATCTGGACTGTGAAACAGTCCTCAGTCCCATATCCTGGTTGACTTTGATGTTGGGCATGGAAACGGTGGGGTTTTTCTTTCTGCTTAACAGGAATCATGGCTATTGGCTGAGACGATGGCATCCGGGAGGCGTGGCAATGATTCTTCATCTGACTGTTGTAGAGATGAATTTTTTGTTTTTGTTTTTTGGCATTGGGCGAGAGCTTAGAGCTTGCTCTCTGATTGATCGGTGGTAGATATCTAAGTTGTGTGTATGTATTATCATTTCTCTATGTTTGGGCCACAGCTATTTTGTACAGTGCTGATGCAGCAAATTAGTGCTCACACTACAGTTGCTTTCTGCAATTTGTGTTAATTAATAATCTGCATTTTTGCCGGTAAGTATTTATTACCTTGTCTTCATCTTCAGTTAACCTATACAAGACTGATATATTTAATATGAGGGTTGATCCAAAAAAAGGTTAGAAGTCAAAATAAAAAAATATTTGTTATTACTAGACAGAAAATATAAAAGGGAATTTAAAGGTATACGTGCCTATCACATTTCGACATAATCACCGAGTCTTTTCAGGCATTTATCAGAACGCAGGACCAACTTGTTTAACACGTCTTGTGGGAGAAATCAGGTCTTAGTCCACACACAGGTCTCAACGGATGCCAGGTCTGGACAGATGTTTTCACAGAACTGTCTCGGAATATCGCAGCACATCAGAAACGATATGTTGCACGTTACCATAGCTCAATCCCACCTATGATGAGATTTCAAACAGAGTTACCCGTAGATCATTATAAATCAATTCTTCAATTCGAAATGTGTTGATTTCTGTCATTGAAGAACTTGGCTGGGAGCTCCCTGTCATATTGCGGTTTTCGAAATCCTGTCTGCCTGATTGAAAAGAGTGACACCATTTCGGTATATTTTGTCTGCTCAATTCAGAGAGAGACGCAATCTTTGCCAATAAAAATTGATTCACGGCTTGCACTTCCAATGGCAATTTCCTAAGAGTCTTGCCATTTCAATCGTCCTGAACCGTCTGGGAACTTTCATTACTTACCCGCAAACCAGCTGTCTATCCCCATCTGTCTCCACTTGGGGGGAGGGGATTTTCCACAATATAGAGTTTTCAAATGCTGCGGATTGTAACTTTTTTCTCTGATCAACCCTCGTACAATTGAATCGAAAGGAATACTCTCTCACAGTCTTGTTCTTAAAAGTGAGTTCTATGAGTGTCGTAGGAACGTTTTTCCATTGATATTGCGGGTAATTTTTTGTTGAGGTGGCAAGTCTGGTTGACGCTTGCGCCGTTCAGAGTTTCCAGAAACTTATGCAGCAAAGTAGCACGAAGAAGGGGGAAAAGTAGCAATAATTAGAGAATCGGTTTTCACTTGCAATTGATAAATATAATTTCTTTTTAATTTTGGCAATTCTGTAAAATTAAATTAAAAAATACGTTAAAATGCTTTACTTATTTAAAATACATTCAAATTCTTCCTGCTCAATATCGTGATCTGCTGTTGTTGTTTTTTTACAAATTTCTTAATTGTATTGAAGCTTTTGTGGCGTTGAAATAAAATGAACGCAGCAAGTTCCTCGTTCTTCCAAAGTCATTTTGATTCTGAGAAATGAATCCAACAGTTCAAGGCACATTTGATTCTTTAGTTTTCTATTTGTTGACGTCGCTCTAAAAATACACTATTTACAGTGGTATTACTTATGAATAGGCTGTAAAGCTTTAACGCAAATGTAGCTAAATCTCTTAAAAGAGGATTTCCAACTGTGTCTTATATTAAAAATGTGACAAAATAAGGCTCCACCTTTTAAATGCTGAGATTCGGAATAAAAAACATCTTTTAATTGTATGTTAAAAATTTGCCTCCACTGATTCTCCAGAACATGCAATTTAGATTCGTCTGCTAATTCTAAAAACAGATCATAAAACGAAGGACGATTTTGAATTTTAAGAAAATATCAGGGGAAGAACTATATATCTTTTTAAAAGTTACATTATTTTAAGGGATTCGGTTTAAAAGCTGCCCACATGAAGTCTTGAGAAAATTATGACATCTTTAATAGATTTCTTTTGTAAAATCTGGAGAAATTATTTTACTTTTGTTTATTCAAAAAGGCATATTTTCAGAATCAACTTCCTATAGCGTTCCGTGTCATTTCCCCGTGTTTTCATTGACGACTAAAGTCACCAAACATTTTGGTGATTTTTTCCCAAATAAGTCATTTTATCGAACTTGTTCCAGTAGTGTTATGTGTGGTTGAAAGTAGCAAAGAGTAGCGGAACCATCAAGTGAAGTAGCGATGGGATACAAAAATTAGTAGAAAGTTTTCAAAAGTAGCAAAATTCGCACGATTTGGCAACACTGGCGCCATTGCCGTTTTGAATCGCTAGCTGTGATCTATTGAGAATGTATTAATTAGATTCTCTAAGTGAATTCATAATCAAACAGTATCGTTAGGCTATGATGTCATCTAGTGTTCAAGTCCTGGGTCACCACTTCGGCGACAAGCTGTTGGTGACGGAAGGGGGGGAGACCCATGATGATTTTAAGTGCTGCTTGGATGCAGTGTATTTGAACTGGCCACCTTCGAGTCCGAAAGGCATGCCTCAGACAACTGAGACGAAAGGAATCCCTATTTGGAGCCAGTCATTAGGGTTTTATTCTTGTCCTTTTGTTGTTTGCGACTTGAAGAAGGAAGATCCGCTGCATATTTACACATCATTCAATACATGATACATTTTTATGTAATTTCTACAGTGGCGTAACGGAGAATATTAGAGCCCTCCTGCAAAGTTAGGTTTGCAGTCCCAAGCCGGGTCATACAAAAGATTGCAAAACCATAAAATAACATAGGTTTTGGACCTCCTAAAATCCAGCCCCTCCACAATGCGGGGGTTGCGGGTTTTACTTTGCGCTACTGAATCTATCAATTTAAGAATGCTGAAGAAAATTTCTCACTTTCCGTCAGTAGTGTTTAGTTCTCCATATCTCAGTAAACTTGACATATTTGGTAGTTAGTAATCTTATAGATTTTGTGGTTCCATTCTTTACTTTTAAGAAATAAAGAATCATTTATTTTTTGTTTTAAGGTTTTCTTTTTTATATCACGCTTTAGTGAAATAAATTGTTGCCCATATACCAAAATTACAATTTACCCAATTTCCTTTCGTTTCTCAAACTCTAATTTTCTCTTTAAAAGATTATACCTTTAACTCAAAAGGCTTAAAAAAAAGAGAACTATTTTTTTTTTCAGTTCTGTCATAAAATTGACGATGAAAAATAATTTCACTATGTAAGCATCATGAGACATGCAACTTATTTGTAGTAAATACAGAATGAAAGTATTGCAATAGGCTCAACCCGGAAGTGAAACATTCTGAAAATCCAATACTGATATCGATTTTAATTCCAAATGAAAACTATAAATTTATTCAAAGTTGAAATGTATTCCCTCGAGGGACGGAATACAAAACGAGTTTGTTTCCTAACTATTCTACTTTTCAATTTAACCAAAGGAGAAACTGATTAATATCGTTGCGTTAATAATTCATTTAAATCCATATAATGAGTATGAGTATTTATACGTATTGAAATACAGGATTTTATGTAAAAACATATTTCTCGGATAGGATAAAAGTTACTTCAGCATGAAATTGTAGAATAAAATAGAATTGAAATGCAAATAAATTTATTTACACACTTTTATTTTAAGCAAAATACTATTTATTCCACGTATAAAATATTTTTGTATACAGTAAAGTATTTAAAAATAAAGAAAAGTAAATAAATTTTAAAAAATAGTTTTCAGTTATAATAAATAATTCTACAAAATATTACTATGTCAGTTTTTTTATTTAAAATTACTTATTGGAAAATAAATTGTTTGGGAAATGTTACTCTCACAGACAAATCTTGCATTTTGTCGACTCTATTCTTAATATAATCAAAGATATTTTCGGCTAAACAACATCAAAATATATTTTTAAATATAAGTAAATATGTAAAATATTTCTTACAATAGAAGAATTTGATTTTTCTCTGTTTTATCTTGTAAGTAAAAGTCTTTAAAATAAATAGCTCGTTTATGGAAAATTGGTTTCGCTTTATGATAAAGCTCTATATTTTACAGCAACAAATATGATATGAGATAATTAGACGTGATGATAGCTTAATTGTTTTTAAAAAGTTGTGTAATCTTAGAGTAGTCTATAAAGAAATATTTTTCAAATATGTACAAGTTATTTAACAGTAATAATATTAGACTGAATTTATAAGAAACGAAATTTTAAATTCGGTTTCAAATTCCTAATATTATATAGTTCAAACTCTTCCTATATATCTTGTTCAAATTTTCAATCGCTAATAAAATCATTTTTATTCATCCCCTCAAGTTCAAATACATTTTTTAAACTTGTAGTGGATGACAATTGATGTTAATTCAGTTTTTTCAAATATTAATTCATTAATTCAATTTAATAAATGAATAAATAGTAACAAATAAAAATAATTGCTCGTAAGGAAAATTGCTCGTTGTGGCCATTTAGCGCAATGGGTAGTGTGTTGGACTTCTAATCCGAAGGTCGTGTGTTCGAATTCTACCTGGGATGGCCTAATTTCTGAGAATGTGGTTTATGAATGAATAAATAGTAAAAAACACAAAAAAATAGTCCGACACCATATATAGAAAAGAAAATCGCTTTCAATTTTGCCACTTATTATTGTCATTCTGCCATATGTATTATACATATTCATATTAATCGTAATTATTTAATAAAAAATAAATCTAAAATAAATTTTTCTTTGTTGAAGCAGGAATCGACAATTTTTTTATATTACTTATTATATTGATAGCTATTGGCTATAATTATAATTTAAATATTTTCTTTTTTAAGAAATAAAATGAGTTTTACAAGAAATAAATTTAAAAAGGATATTCGCAATTAAAAAAAGAATATTCCTATGTAGCAGTATTAATGTTTAAAGCATTAAATAACATTTTTAAAGAAAAAGATACTTATTTTTCTTTGGAACTAAGGTAATTGTTTAAATTTATTTGCAAACTACTACAAGAAAAGAAACGTGAATCAATAAAGAATGGTGTATTTCTTATTAAGAATGTAAAAAGGAATTTATAAAAATAAAAGTTTGAGTGATATTTCCAGACATGCACCATTCATCATTTTATGAAAGCTGTATTTTCCTAAACAGAAAGTTCTATGAAACAAAAAATAATAGCGTAACTGCAAATCAATATGTGTTCAATATTTAAAATCAAAGTTATTCCATTTTCAAAATGTAGTGGACCCCACCCCTCATTGGCGTCCAAATTATCCTTCAGTTTTCTGAGAATGGATAAATATAGGCCACGTATGCTTTTTCAAGGCAATCGTGTACCATTCATCCTGAAAATCCTTGGCAAATTTCCTTATAATGAAGAAGATGGTTAGTGTGTATGCAGATTAAATCTCCGAAATACATTATAAAGGCTTAATAATAAAGATTATTTATTTATTTATCCAACGCCCGTGCATGGCTTTTGGACCATTTGACGCCAAATCTCTCAGTACGACTGACGATGTCATCAGCCGGGTATTCATCGAGTCCAGTGTATTAGAGCAGATGGTCGCCATCCATTCTGGCATGGTCGCAGAGTTGTCAGACTTCGTCAGCAGCCAGAACAAGCCAGTAGAGGTATACTCTGAAAAAGTCATGTCCGGTGGTTAGGCGAAATCGGGCAACGACCTCGGCTTTCTCCAAATGCCCCGGGATTGGACCTACAGTAGTCAGAATTTCCCATGACTTTTCAAGACTCCTGGGTTTTTTTTTTTGGATACCGCAGAACATTTGTCAATGTATATGGGTATAATGTTCTTTGCTCTTCTGAGGGTCAAGGGCATTTCCGGTTCAGACGTTTCGTTTCCCTGCTTGGCTTTTTGGACAACTCTCTCATTGCTGGGAATCCCAACATGACTTGAGACCCACTGTAATGCCACAGTTGAGCCATATAAGAATAAAAAAATAGTTTATGCCATTGCTGTCCATTATGAATATGACAATTCGCTGTTGTCATCAGAACAGCTGTCTTAGATGGTGTAATTTGTGAGCAGTTCAGTATCTTGTTACATGGCATCCAGACTGTGGGTAATGCCATGGTATATATGTTCACTCAAAACAGGACCAAACCCTCGCCATGTCTCCCGCTCGGCAGCAAGGAGTCGCAAAGGGTAAGGAAATACATGCATACGTTTATATGTGTACATATACATAAGTAGATCGAATATCTATAGTTCAATAGCTTCATGCCACATAGATTCTTGACAAAAAACTGATTTTGACTAATATAATTTTTTTTAAAAAAAATAAAAGGTTGGGGTAGAGGGGAGTATTCTAGAAGAATTTGAATTTTTAGAATATAAAGTAATTCCTTTTAAATGGACTTGCTGAATACACATTCTTCACAGCGACATAACATTTACTGCTGAATATTGTTACCTTAATTAAACTTATACTTCCTAAATCTTAACGAGATGTTCCTAAATGCATAAAAAAAAACCTTTACTTAAAATCTAATGAAAATTATGGAATACCCTTATCATATTTTCGGAATTTGCTTTCGGAAAGTACTTTTGCAGAAGTTATATAAAACTTCTTTCTGTAAAGGAACTGCGATTTATGTTAATGAGGGTTTCTATTTAAAAAGTGAAGATGGAAGTTGGTGACGTGGATTATTGTTTTTCAGAGATTCACAAGTTACAGAATTTAATATTGGTGTATATCATCGTAGTTCAAAATGAAAGAATCCAACAGGTCGTTCAAGGTCTAGCATTATTGTTGAGGATCCTCTATTTATAAGTATAAGATTTAGATTCTAGATATTAGGATCACTATTTAAGCTGTTGTGCTCCCATAGCTTATATTGAATTTAGATAGTGATTAGAAAATCATAATAAAGTGTATATTTTAAGAAAATCTCTTAACCTTTGGTGAACACTCACACTTCAGAGGTGAGAGTCCGTATTACTTTTTCTAAGTATCTGTGGAGGAAACCAACTTTGTGTTTTATGGGATATTAGGGGTGTTAACTTTTTCTGGAGGGCTGAAAATATGAACAATATTCAAATACATGTAACTCTTTGAAAATAAAAACTAAATAATTCGAATCTTTTACACTTTATTTATAAAAGTATGAGGCTTCAGAAAAGTGTAAAATGTTTAAAATATAATCATAATTTTAAAACTTATAAGCATATGAAAATAAGAAATATTTCTATGAGAAATATTAATTAAGATTTACGGCACGAATACTTTTATGCAACAAATATGTAAAAGACGCTTGTGATGCTCGACGCTCGTTATCTACAACCTTGAAGGTCATCGTACATGCCAAGGCGTACAAGCAAATATGGAAGCGAGTCCAAGAGTCAGTCTGATAGTTTCTCTGGGAGAGCCTTGGAGTTTGTGGGTTTCTTCTTTTCGTGTCTCCTTAAGGGTGGTATATCTCACGCCAAGAATCATTTCTATTTGGACGTAGCCAGGATTACCATTCAAGTAGTGGTCCTTGTTACCCTACGTGCGGTTGACTTTCAAGCCGGAGATATACGTGGGAACTACACTGGTCACTTATCTGTCGGCTTGATCAAAGGGAGGTCGAATGTTGACTTGCCTTTGAAACTAAGCATCGGTATTGTCCTAGCTTGGATACCTTCCCATGCGAAATTACGTGACCGTTGAATAGTCATTAGTTTCTTAATAGAAAATCGGTCTTTTGGTGAAGACCGCCACAAGCCTATGTGGCATGGGGGGCACTCTAAATATTCATAGAACCGTAAGGCTTTCGAGAAGTTGGTGGAAGCGTAAATGAGTTCGGAGGCTTCCTGATCCCCTGAGGGTGTTCTCTCAAAATTGGGATGGAATAGAGCTACAAAAAGAATAATAACCTGCATGATGCTCAAAGCTGCGACTAATGACAGACGTAAACCAGCCCCTTACCATAAAGAATTCCCTGGATCTCAATCTGACACCATCGATCGGGTGGCATTAGTAACAACAGCATAAAATAATAAGGTTTGGTAAATTAATTTTTGTGGGCTTCATTTATAATGGAAAACACTTTGTTATGGGAGAAGATATTCACTTTTACAGATATTTTAGAGGATTTTTGAACACACATATTTTAGTTTATGACTCTTGTCTTAAAAAATAATTTAAAAGCTCATATTTTAATCTCCACACTTTTTCAATAAGTCACATGTGAACATTAAAGCCCAGTTCTATATAGTCGGGATTAAAAGAAAATCAAATTTTAAATTTCTTAATTAATACTCCATTTGACTAGCACTAAGTCAATTGATTATGGAATAAATTTTAAAGAACCAGTTAAAAGCGACAATGGGCAAACATGATATCTGACACGGAACCTCACTCTCCTCTTTTCCATTCCACGTGAAGATTTTGAGGCTCAGCTTTATTTAATGTATATCAACCTAACTAATTCTACATGATGAGATTTTCTGAGAGTTATATAATCCCAGGTATTCCCAGTAATTTCTATACTGAAGCAGAAACACTAAAAGCGCATTACCGATTACAAAATTTACTCCATAATTCTTTTGCCTTGCCAATTAAAAGAAATGTGGAAATTTTTCTTGAACAACAGGAAAGACATTTAATGTTTCATTCGTGTGTAATATTTCCCAATGCCTAATATGCCTAAGAATAATTATTTACTTACAGATAAAATTTTACGTTAAATGTTTAAACCTTATGTTAATTTGTGCTTTTGCTTTATATAAATTTATTTAAAAAAATAATTTGTAATTTATTTTATAGAAAATGTATATTATATGCCAAAGCTTTAGTAAAGTGTAGACATTTCAGCATAAATAAAGTGATTGGGGTGATTAACATCAGAGGAAAACTGAATAAAATTTAAATGCACGATTTTTATTGCTAGTACTTAATTGGAAATGGAAGGAAATACTTCAAATAAAGAATTGCTGCAATGGGAGATAATTTATAATTTCTTTTTTGCAAGGAATGAATTTCAGAATGCTAAATTCCTTTCATAATTCACTATTTGAAGCAAATTATTGAAGTATGAAGTATAAAATGCTTGAATGAATCAGAATCCTTTCAAAAACTCTTTAACGGTAAAATATGAACTTCAGGAAAGGTTTTTAGTGCGACAAAATTCATTTTTAAATAAGCAAAAGAGAAATTTAACAGTTAATTTAACAAAATAAATAAGGATTTCCTATTTAACAGAAAAAGAGTTAATAGATTTTTAAGACTTGTTTGAGATATTGCCGAGGTATTTAATTTAAATGAGAAGTAATTAATTAAGAAACGTAGAAGAGAAAGTACGAAGATAAATTTTCCGTTTACTAATTTTGTAAAAGTACCAAACTTCCCTACATATTAACCTGCATAGTGAAACTTCTTTTTTACTAAACTTTCTATATAAAAATCTTGTAATAACAATTTAATTTTCAATAGTTAAATTTTAAATATACATGTAGTTGTCAAAATAATGGACACATCTATGAATAAAAGTGACATTTTTGAATGCACTTCGTAAGAATTAAAATAAAAATAACAGCTATCAGTGTTTTTTTATAAACAGAAATGTATATTTTCTGGTAGTATGTGGAGCTTTATTGAAGTTCTGTAAGTCATGGATTTTTTTCAAAAGCGTAACATTCATAATAACCTCTCAAATTTACGATGAAGATAGATTGTAAGAGGCCGTCTAGTTAGGAAATGAGTGACCGAAACATTCAACTTTTAGACATTTCTAGAGGTATGGTGTCTTAAGTCAGGACAGCATGCACACAGTTCGGCAAAGCAAAATAGGGGTCGGAAACAAAGATGCTGAATGAAAAAGACCGACGGGTGTTGAAGTTGATTCTAACGTCTAAAAAGTGAAAAACTTCAGCAAAATAACCGCAAAGCTCAATCAGCAACTGGATTCTCTAGTGCCAATGATTAGAGGTAGAAGAGAGCTTCAAAAGCAGAACATTTACTACAGAGCAGCAATTCCCAAGTCACTTGTCACACATGTTGATACCAAACGTCGTCTACATTGGTTACACACTTACAAAACCTAATCGATTGATAAATGAAAGAGAGGAATAAGGTTGGCCGAATCGTCTTTCCCATTTTTCCTAACAATAGGGCGGGTGCACGTTTGGAGGACACCTGCACAAGTCACACATCTTGAATGACTTCTTGCAACTGTCAAGCCTGGATGTGGATCTGTTTTAAGATATGGGCAGCCATGTCGTGGTATTCTGGTGGACCAATCGTAACCCACCCTTAAAGGAAAGATCCCTGGGGAAAATGTATAGAGAAATTTTAGGTATGATGGTATGATGCAAATTTTGTTCCCTGCAGGAGATGGAATTTTCCAGGATAATAATGCGCCTATCCATGCAGCGGGACAAATCCAATCAAGGTTTGATGAACACGAGGGTGAAGATAAACATTTACCTTGGCCCACAAAGTAACCCGACCTCGAAATAATTGAACCATTATGGTCTATTTTACATCATTCAATAAGGAAATGATATCCTCCCCTGATATTTCCCCCAGAACTTTCATACAATATTCATCTAAACACTATTCACCACTTGCATGAATTGATTCCTAGACGAATCCAAGCTGTATTACATGCCAAAGACGTACCTACACCATACTAATAAAGGATCCTTTATAAATATTGGGTGTATCCATTGCTTTGATAAACAGCTGTAGATATAGAAATTAAAAATAGTTTGTAAGGAATTAAAGTCTTTAAAAAATGACATGAAACAGAAAACTAAAAATTTATCTGATAACAGTCACGATAAATGGCAGTTTTTCTCGGGAAAATAATTTAGTAGTAATAGTTTTCAAATGTAGTTATCTAAAACTTTAAATAAGCTAACGCCTATTTAGGAATAGTCGGTACCCTTTACACCGGTAATGTTAAACCGAGCTTTTTTTATGTACCTTTTTTCAGAAACAGTTAAATATAAAGACTTCAGATCTTGTCTGTATATTAATTAGACTTTTCTTTTTTATACTGAAGTGAGATTTTTCAAATATATTGTTTAGTTTTTTCAAAAGCCTGCAACGTCAAAGTATTACTATGGATTTTTTTGTAAATTATAATTTTTTGTTACAACTGCCCTCTAGCGAAACATTTTGGGAATATTTATAAAGTCTCTTTTCAGTACATATATAGTTTCATATCAATAATATGCAGTAAAATTGCGTGTGCATCCATACAGAAGATTCTGAGAAAACGGTACACGCAGTTTGAAAAACATCATTTTGAGAAAATTGCATTTTTTAATATTAAATGTCACTTCATCACAAAAATTATGAATTATAATATACATTTGTTCCATTTTATTAAACATTAGCATCACGTCAATATGTTTTAATAGAAAATAAGTATTTCCAACATCCGCTTGTTTGAAATAGTAATATTCCAAATGAATTCTTTATATTGGGCCTAATGGTTATGGTCAGGAATTCGTGGCCGACGTGTCGGGAGTTCGAGCCCAAGCGTCACTGAAAGCCTGCCGTGTACAGGGGATGATGTATGTTAAATTGTTAAGGATCTATATCCAACTGTGTGGTAGTTTGGAGGGGGGATGCCAGCTCAGGGGTCGTCTTTTGCACTTGACCGATACTCAAAATTAAGAGGTATGTCGCCAATAACCCCAGGGTTTCTCGTAAGTACGCCATTAATAAGCTCTCATTCAGACTATTTCAAAGATACTACATCATTCAAGCAATTTTTTGTAAAAAATTTAGTGGGATAAGGAAAATAACTTTGTATTTCTTAAGTGAGAGGGAGTGAATGTTAACGCCACACTATTCAGATACACGAGGAATTTTGATGACGGCCCTCGTAATTTTGAACCATAGTCAAGTGACAAAGACGACACTTGAGCTGGCAATCCCCTCTCCTAACTACTGCACCACATCAACTGGAGGACGTTTGAGCTCTGGACAGATTTAACGTGCATCGTTCCCTTACACGGCGGGTCTTCAGTGATACTAGGCTCGAACTCAGAACACGTTGGCCACGAGTTCGTTCTGTTGATCACTAGGTTACCGCAGCCAAATTTTGACATTTAAAGTGGCATATAATTGCTTTACTTTATATAAATAAATTAGTTATTGTCAAAATAGTTAAGTATATAATTGATTGTAATATATAATACCAATTATTTGTAATATTTAATCTATATTCATTACACAATGTAAGCAAAAAAGACTGTTTAGTCTGTAGTTAACAGTCTCCAGATTTTTAAAAAGTTGCTAAAGCCAAAAGCATAATAAACTTTTTTCTTACAAAATCTATAAAAATATTTACTTATAAATCATGTTACCATATTTGTGCAGGAGAAATTTACAAAAGTTGTATGTTTCCATCGTATTTGAGCCGCTGGTTACGAAAGACATTACGAAAGTCATTTTTGTATAAAAAAAACATCTTATGTAAATTTTATGTTGAGAATAGTTAAAAATCTATGCCTTTTTCGAATCTCAAAATCTTTATTTTTTTCATTTTCATTTCTTAAAATCGTTTTAAGTTAAGAATTTTCATTCAAAAATATTTCAGCTAAAACTCCAGTTTAAGTGATACTTTTAAGCTTTTTTTGGCAAAAAGAAAAAGTGAAAAAAAGTTTTTTCCCAAAGCAAACTGTTTTTATTAAAACTTCCTCGTTTCACACGATATGCATCAATTATTCCCATTTCTCAATATTTTAGCCCCGCATGCAGATCTTAGAGGGAAAAAAGATTGGGGACTTTGTATTTTAAAAACTTGAAATTCATCTGCAATATTTGCATTTTTATTGCGGAGGATCTTATGAGCCATGTCTAATATTTTTCACTAACCAGTAAAAATATACTTCACTTCTTTTAAAATATTCTAAAATAAATATATATATATATATCTCAGTAAATATGTAAAATTCGGAAATACGTATGTTTAAATAAATGTTAGATATATTTTAAGTATATAATATGTAGACAAACATTTGCTTTAAATTACGTACATAAACCACATTTATGTCATTTCTGAAACTTTTGAATTACGTATTTTTAAACTTTATTATTACTAAAAGTAGAGTAATTTTACAACGGTAAGAGATAAATTTATATATATATATTCTACAAATAAGCAGAACTCAATTTCATTTTAGTGACATATATTGAAATGCACAGAATTCTGGATAAAAAACTAGAAAAATATGTGCATTTATTTTCGAAAATTCTTTTAATACTGTCATTAGATGTGCTAACCAAAATTTCAATATTGGTATAATTACATTAAGACATAGTAAAAAAGTATTTTTTTCATAAATGCGCATTATTTGTACATTTAAACATCGTATTTATTTATTAAATTAAAATACTTACTTATTAAACATCTTATTTATGTATTATTTATTTAAGAGTAATTTACTTATTTTTTCTTTTTAAATAAGTACTATATAATCTGGAATTTTTTTCTTATAATTGTTAATTTATTTTTATTTAAATTTGAACAAAGTTTTGGCTTTAAACTTAACAGTATTCATTTTTCCTTCCAGGATATTTACTTATTGATTTATTTTGGTAAAACAAATATTATTGGTATGATACATAATTTTCAGCTTCAATAGCTTTTTACACTAAAATATTCATTAAGCGCACCAGTGGTATGTTCAGTTACGATATAGCACTTTAATTATATAACTTTATCGTAAAATTTTAGGTATGAAATTTCTTTGTTAAATACGAACTCTTTGAGTTCGTAACCCATGTAACAAGTTGTTCTTGATCGATATTTTAATGTGCTTTATAATTTTTAAAACATTATGCATAAAACTTTTATACTCTTATAAAGCCTATTTTAGTATTTAGTTCAAAACATTAGAATTACAACGCTTAATCAGATTTTAAAATCGGTTCTATGCCTTCTAGAAACAATTGTATTTAGAAATATTGAATATAGAAAGTTGTTTTGCAAAAATATTTCATATTATTTTATTTAATTATATATTTTTTTTTCAATGCATTGCGTATGGATGACAGTGCTGCCATGCGAAGCTCTAATCGATAACTACGGATAATGTTTAACCGTAAAACAATACAATAATTTAATTTGATTCAAATTTACTTTTAGCAAACACAAAACAATTTCAATTTAAATTAAAATATCTTGGAAAAAGAATTTAATTTTTAGTCACACAATAAAAATTAACAAAGCAAAGTTTGATGCAATTTTTGTTTAAATATCACCAAAAATCACTGAAACAGAATTACATATATCGTATACATATCAAAGATCTGAATATATAAATTAATAAATTCAACAATAGTAAGAGTGATAATAAAAGGATATTATTCATGCGAAATTATTTGAAAAGCCATGATATATGGAAGAGAGAATATTGGCGACGGGGTAGAGAACTATGAAAGTCCATGATTTATATTTTACGCTTTCTATATAAAACGATAAATTTTAAGTTTTTCAGTTTCTATATATTTTCATAAAATATAGACATTCCTGATGAAAATAAAGTAATTTAGCGAATGAACTGATTTTCTAGTTAAATGATAAAAACAGAAAATTTGATTTTTTTTTACGTTAAAAAATCGCAAGAGAATGAAAGAAACGTCTATTGTGTGTGTTAGTTGCTGTTAGGAATATAGAATTTTTAAAAAATAAATGTACTAAAACAAAGCAATTTGAAGCCTGTGCTATATTGGAGAAAATTCTATTTGCAGATTTAGTGTTTGTTTATTAACATCGCATTTAAAAGTAACACGACGGCTTTTCGCAACAAACCTCGTAGTTTTGAACCACGTCAAGTGAAGAGAATGATACTTAAGCATAATCTCACTTTCATATCATCCACACAACGCCAATGTGAGATTTTCGACCATGATAGATGCAACGGAGGATTTCAGTTGCATTAGGACTCGCCGGCCACGAGTTCAAAACTCTGACTACTAGGCACTGTTTGCAGAAAAGAGCTATAAAACTCAAAAATACAACAATGATGTGTGAGAATTTGCATAGGGAGAGAGAGTGAGTAAGTGAATATTGACGTCGTATACTATTCAGCTACCCGATGGCTTTTGGTGACGGACCTCGTAATTTAAATTTGTATGGAAATAATTACACATGAAAACGAATTTTCCCCTTAAGGTATCCGACTACTTGCGACAACATTTTTTTTAAATGGAGATATGGGTATTTTTTTGTGATTTTTAGATTTGTTTAGAATATTTTTTAAGAAAAATATGCTGAAATTATGAAGAGAAAAAGAAATTATTATTACTGAAATGGGAAAAAATATGGATAAACATTTACAAAAAATAACATAAACGCGGCCCATTCTGTACCAAAAGTTTATGAACAAATTGTCAATTTTTCAATTCTACAGTGTTGCTATGTTATTCATTTTTTGAAATGACCTCTAAGATAAGAGATATTTTAATTTTTTCAAAAACTAAAGCGCTTATCTTAGTTATTGATTATTTTAATCTTGTTGAATCCCGGAAGGAATTATTGATCCGTACTCCCAAGTATAGCAGCCACCCGGAATTACTCAGACAGCTGGCACTTGAAGTCATAAATGACATACCTGATCAAGCCTTGATTATTTTCGGATACGGGTAGAGCAGGGAGTGGTATATTTAGTAACACTCCCAGGAGTGATGTTAAAATCAACATCAGGAATTCTGACCACTCTGTTCCGTATTTAGATGAACTCATCGCTATCAGTGGGGCTCTTGATCATGCTCTAAAGTATAATAAGAGCATTATCGGGATCCTGAGAGACATCAGATGCTCCATCCACTATTGGAAGAATTGGCCAAAGATCATGTACACTACTGGTCTAGATATTATATCCAAATTGGCTAGGCTTGGTCAGAGGAAACAAGTGTGTCTTCAGTGGATACCATCGCATGTGGATGTGCCAGGGAACGAGGCAGCTGCTGAGCTGGCTGGCAAGGGCTGTGATCTCCCTAACTCCAGTTCCTCTATCTTGAGCCATTCTGAAATTCATTCCCTCCACAGGGATAGAATGAATTTGATTTAGCAAAACCCTCCCACCCACCACTGTTACGCAGCTAAGAGAGTCCTGGTCTATCTCTACAATGCAGAAGTTCCAGGGCTCTTCTGACAGTCTTGGCGCACTTTAGAACGGGCACCTGTGTGGTATGACCTTTGTGCAGGGGGTAAAGAAGTCTTTCTTTACATGTCCCTGCTCTCTCTCTCTGCTTCTCCTGGTCATCTTCTGGACTGCTGGGGCATTTCTCTTGGACGGTTGCTGAGAGATCAAGACCTGCTTGGCGACAATCTAATGCGGAAAGCTCAAATGGACTCTGTATAGGTTTTCCTGCTCGAAGTGGATTTGATACAACAGCAACTTTATCTTAGTTATAACATGAAATTTCTTAAGAAACAGTGATTATATTCACAAAAGGGAATGTAAATTTTGTAATAAACAGACTTTTTCAGCAATCGCAGTCCCCGTTTGAGTATTTAAAAAAATACACATTCCGAGTAAAAAATGTTTTAAAGTATGACATCTTGCTTAAAGTAATGGCATCTGCTTTTACTAAAACACTTGCGGTTGTTGAACGAAAAATAGTGAAAGGAAAATAATAAACCCCGCATTTTATAAAGCTAATAAGATGGCCTATATAATAACTTAACTCAGTGGCGCAACAGCCCATGAGGGCCAAGACCCACTGTGCCCAACTCAATATACACGACCTTGGGTTCTGAGGTTCATGAGCAGATGTTCCGGTCAGGTGGTCGGCCTGACGCGAAACCCCCAGTGTTAAGTTCCCAAGCAAGCTTGGTACTCATTTTATCGACCCACTGAAGGGATAAAAAGCTGAGTCAATCTTGCCCTGCCCGAGGTTTGAATTTTGGACCTGTGATGTGATAGATCGATGTACTAATCACTCAACCACTGGGCTTTGGCCTGCAAAATAAAATCATAGAAAAAATTGTCAATTTTTGGCAAAGTTAACAATTTTAAGGTAGTTGGATACCTTAAAGATAGACTCATTAAAAATACAGAAAGGACGAAATTCCGTCTTCAAAAAAAGTTAAAAATCTCGAATTATTTTATTAAAATGTCATGACAAATTTATGGTAAATAGTTCGCAGTAATGTTAGTTTCAAAATAAAAGAATAAGGGATTTTTTCGGCTGTACAAATGATGTGCTACAGAGCACAAGTGTAAAAAGCGAATACTCAAATTTCTTCGAATGTTTCGCATTGTTGTTTCGTAGTTTCTAAAGTTCATATACTGATTCTTTTAATTTCAAAATACCTGAATTTAAATCATAGACTATATTGTGACATATTTAAAAACTTTTAATAGTCACAAGAACAATTAAATTGCCAAGGTTTTTTTTTCTAGATATGTGAAGTACTGAATTGCAAAAAAGGCACTTCGAAATTCTTGATTGCAAACATGATTTCAACATCACATGAGTTGAAGCTGATTTTCAAAATTAAAGAAAGAAGCATTAGAAAAAAGGGATTGGTGTGTATTATTATTACAAGGTCTGCATTAAAAATCCTTAGACATTCATATTAATACAAGATAAACATAACAGTATTGTTACATAAAATTAATATATTCTAAAATTATAAAAATATGAAATCTAACAGCAATTAGTATCACAATAAAAATAAATAAAACAATGACAAACGTACAGGAAGCTAAAATAAGAAATTTTTAAGGGAAGACAGTATGATTCAATCGACAAAAAACGGTCAAAAAATCAAATTTAATTTTTTTAGCTTAAATTATTTTTTATATAAGTTTCTATAACCTGAAAAAATTTGAAAGTTTTAAACTAAAAAAACAGAGAATTATGATAGCTTTTGCGTTCATTGTTATTCACATCCCTATGGCAAATCAAAACTTTAAACTTACTTATCTCGGAAAGATAAAATAACTAGTTTGTCTTCATTTAAAATGCTAAGGCTTTTTTTTTCTATTGTGCCTAATGCTTTGAATTTTTTTTACCTTTTGCTAATAGTACATGTAACAAAAATTGGTATGCATTTTTGAATCAAAGCAATACTTGCTTTTTAAAAAATAATTGAACTCAGAATTTGTACATTTTTTAAGGAATTTTCAATAAGCATTCCTAAAAAGAAGTATTGTACGAATACTAATCATGTTATCGCAAAACCCATACCGACTTTTTTATGCATAGTTTGACGTACTTGCAAATCAAATTTCATGCGTGTACGTAAACTTTTGTAGGAGGAGTAGCATTTTAAAATCACTTCACAATTTTTAAGTATTTTCCTTAAAAAAATCAAATGGCTAACCTTTTATGAAATGAGCACAAAATCTGTTCTACATAGTATACACACATAGGAGGCAACCAAAAAAATGTTTTGAAAAACCTTAAATTAAAATTTTTTGCTTAAATCGTACCATTGAGGCGAGAAATGAAGTAGTTTGTATGTGTGTAATATTAATTAGAGTGTTGGCATTTTTAAACTTTAATCTATTTAAAACTTTATGTGTTGTAGATTTAAAAAAAAATATTTTTACTATACTATAAAATAAGATATAATCACTTAATGAAATCTATTAAACTTTCTCATTAATTCTTAGGAAGTTTATATTTTATTTCCTATAAAAATGTATTTAATTACAGATAAAATAAGTTTCTATTTCTGTTAATTTTATTTTCTGGAATCACGTGACAAGAACTCATTCATTTAAAATGAATTTTCATCACACATTAAATCATTCTAAAGAAATATTTTTCAAGAAATCAAACCCTCACTCATTTTTAGTTAAGTATCACTATTATTTAATCTACCATTCTAAGAGCCTTTTCATTTATTCAAATATACGAATTGAGATAGCCATAAAAAACTGCAATACTTCAAAATACAAAGGAGATCGAAACTTCTAAATTATTACACATAAAAATGATTAATACATTTTTCCTTTTTCATCTTGAAGAAGCTCTTACAGAAAGAGAAAAAAGGGGGAAAAGAAGCACAACCAAACCCTTATCTTGCCCGAGTCAAGGAAGTGACATGAATCGATAATGCACAAATCTGATTTTCATGGTACTAAGACACGAAAATCTGACTTCCAAAAGAAAGAAATTGTTACTAAAAGATCACTTTTTTATTCTTTCTTCTTCTTTATTATCGGAAATCTCAGGTTGTTGCGTGAAGAGATAAGGCTTAACCCTTCGTTTATTTCCCGATGTCAACGACCAAGAAGGAGAGGCTTTATGGGTGTTCTTAAAATGTCTTAAAGTTCGTAAAGTATGTTCTGCGTTGGAATTCGTAAATATGATTTAAATTCAATTTGTTTTGTTTTTTAATCATGAAACGGATGTTTAAAAAATAAAGAATGAAAACTTAAATATTTTTTCAACTTTAAAATATAAATATTATACATGCATATATGTAATAATTCCCTTCAATTTCATCTAAACAACTTTTTAAGGTATTCAAACACGTTCAGAGGATTTTTTTTAATAAAATAGCATATTAAAATATTATAAATGCTTTTTGTGACTTAATACCAATAAATACTAATATTTAACTAACAATGCAAAATAATTATCTTAATCTTACAAAAATCACAATTATAAGTGAAATTTTAGCAATATATTTGTAAAAATTCAAAGAAATTAGAGAAAATGTAATAAACGTATATTAGTAAAATGATTACTTAATGAAATAAGATGCTAGAAAATGTGCTAAAACTTTTTTTATTAAAATTTGAAAATTTTAGAGCTGATTGAGTAAACATTATAAGAAATGTGATATTCTTTATGGAACCATTATTTAAATAACAAGCCATAAATTAAAAAATATTCATACAGTAAGAACTATTTTAGTTCATTTTCTAGAAAGTAACACAAATATTAGGTTCAAAACGCTTTAAAGAAATACATTTGTATAACATTTTGAGTTATCAGACTCGCCAAGATAGATTTTAAAATGGGGTCCGGCACATGAATTTTTGAAAAATGATCGATTTTCACTTTTTTATATTTAATAAAAGTTCAAATATTTTTGCTTAAAATGATATATGACATGAGGAAATACGATAATTAGTAGTTTTTATTTATTTTTTAAACGAAGTCCTCCTTGTGACGCGCATCGAATGAGCTCTTTTAGGATCACTTGTGTTTCCCCTTGCATAAGTTTCTGTTGAGCTCAAATATATATGATGTTCAAGTGGAAAATTTAGAGTGTATTGGGCATATCCAAAAGGGTATGGATACACGTTTTTTGGATCTTAAAAGCAAAAACAGAGAAAAAGTTAAGCGATGGAAAAGTCTAAGTGGGGTCGTAACTGACTCACCTCTATTCTATTTACACAGTATGGAGACTGCTCTTTGGGTTGTTTATTTTCATCTTCTGTCTTCAAACGACAGCCCTCAACACGACCAGTGTTCTGAGGGTATAAATGGATGGTGCTAGTATCAAAAGACAGAACTAAACACATACACACGTGCACCATGATCATAAACACATATACATGTGCTATATACCATAATGAATTAAATGAAGCCAATTTTTAGAGATCCAGGTGATCCTATGTTATTAAAAAAATGTTTACATGCCCCCAAATGAGTAAGTTAATAACACCATATGGTCAGTGATTACAAAATTTACATTTTTGGAATTAAAATCTCTAAAATTAGGGGTAAATATGGCTATTGAGCATTTCAATCCGAGTCATGTAACAAAATTAATGATCTTAAAACATTGTGAAACTGAACCAAGTTATAACTGTGCGTCCTGCTTCAAAAAATTAGATACATGTAGGATTCGTGTAGTTCAACTAAAGCATATTGAAATCTAAAGAAAGGCTAAATTGTTAAAAATAATGGGAAAAAAGAAAGTTAGAAGAGTCTTTTGTAAGAGCAGAGGGTAAAAAAAAAATGCTTCATATGCTTCTGAAAAATACTAAAAAAATTAAATGGCTGAAAAATTACAAATTTTTACTTTAAAGCCTGTTTTCTTAAAATGTAATATTTTTCACTTTATGTACCTTTTCCTCAAACACTACTCATTATATAATCCTCAAATTTTCAGTGAGCCTACATTTAATATGTTTACACATTTTAATAGAGGGAATTAGATATATCTAGCAAACTGTTTTAAATAAGGCTTTTTTAAACAAAATTTTAGAGAAAAAAAATTGGACATTTTTAAAAAAACTCATAATTTTTTAAATTTTTAACGAAAAGACAAAACCCTTTGTTAACGTTTTATTGATAGTATACATAACCTACTGTAAAAATTTTTTTCTTAGAAGTAAGTAGTTTCTGAGAAAAAAAGGTACATAAACTTACGCAATTTAACATGTGCTCCTATGGACATCCCGGATCCCCTTAAACAACTTAAAGGCCCACTTATTATTCGGCAATCGCAGACGATCCACTTGTTACACTGACTTCATTAGTAAAATGCGGACGCCACAGTAAAAGATGCAGTGCGTATTTTGGTTAACGGAATTTAAATCAGTCACGCGTGTACAGCGACGTTCTCGAACAGAATGGAATCAATGTCGTTACCGGCTTGCCTAATAGACTTATCAGGACTCCTACAAAATGAATCATGCACACGATAAACAGTGTCTTCTATAAGGGAAACTTAAGGATACTTGTGACAGTTTTTAAGATGCCAAAGTTCTTGTCTCCTTTTAAGTTCTTTCCGATTGGTGGATAGATTTTGATGTCAGAGGGTCGACATTCCATTGTCTTCGAACACGTTGCTGTACACGTGTGACTTTTAATTCCGGTAACCAAAGTACGCACTGCAGCTTTTACTGTGCCGTCCACATCTTTACTAATAAAGTCAGTGTAAAAAAGTTATCGTTTGCGATTGTCGAAGAATGCACGCACGTGTGGCGAAAAATTTGGAGAAGTTTCCAATCCATGGATAAGCATTTTATTACATTTTGGTATAGATAATTCCATAATAATAAGCCATTACTTTTTGGATGATTTTAGCCGGAAGACAATGGACCAAAATAAAATGGAATTAATTGCATCGAGTTAATCAGAATCTGAAGAATTTGATGATTTAACGTACAAAAAACACCAATCTCAAATAATAAATGCTCTTCGAAAAGAAGCAGGTGAATTATTCCATGATTTCACGCTGCAGCACAATCGGATATTCTAATAAGTATCAGTTCTTCATAAAGAGTTTTGCAATGCTTTCTATTGCTCATATCAAAAGAATCAGTAGTAATTAGTTGAAATAACAAGCTACGGGAGACAAAAAAAATCATATTGATAGTACATCCGGGACAAACCAGGAGGCACTACATTGTTTTCTTGCTGTTTCCCTACCGATGTCAAGGAATGAGAAGTGATCGATAGACAAATATATTGGAGCAATAATAATTGTTACGAAGCGATTTATATTTGGTAAGTTAATGAGTAGATACCTCTGCAAATTATTTCTAATAATGTTAGTCTTTGATGATGATAATGATGATGGATCTAATTATGATTATTTGAGATGAATTCAAGAAGTATAATCACTAGGATACTAAGACCTATTAGTGATCCATTTTACCCATAACAATATCTGTGTGTGGAGGAAAGTCTCCTATTTAAAAGCAAGATGAATATATACGAAATAAAATATTTTATCCTTTGGGATTATGTAACTGGATTGAAAAGACTATTTATAGTAGAACTGGTACGGTAAGGCTTAAATATCCAAGCACTGGAGTAGAGGGAAACATTGTACTGTCACGTGAGTGAATATTAAAGTCATACTATTCAGCTCCACTTTGGCGCGTTTGGCAAAACAGTGGGACGTTAATATTCACTCACTCGGCGTTTGGCGACGTATCTCATAATTTTGATTCATGCTCAAATGATCAGGACGACACTTGAGTTGGCACACCCCTCTCTTAGCTTCCACACCAAACCAACGGGATGATTTTTAGCCACGACAGATTTAACGCGCATCGGCACTCTCTACACGCGGCAGGTCTTCAGCGGTACTAGGCTCGAACTCATGACATGCCAGCCACGAGTCCTTTATTTTGACCACTAGGCTACCGTGGTCACATTGTATCGTAGCTCTAGTTACAAATAAGGACATATAAGCTGTGTATCTAAATATGGAACACGAGCCCTGTATTACTTGCATATGAATACTACAAATTCGTATGGTACTGTGAGGAATGTAAGGCGTTGGATGCCAGGAATGGAAAATACGCAAAAAAGATAATTGAGTTTTAACCAATTTTTAAACAATAGATTTGAAGAATAAAAGCACATTTACATGTTATGCACTATGTTCAAAAGAGTTTGTGAACATACCAAAATGAACGTTCCTGAGAAGAAACGGTACAAAAATTAGCTTGTGCATGGGATTGCAACACACATTCAAAAGGGGATAGTTAATAAAATCATCTATCACAATTGAGCCAACACGAAAGAGCACAAAATGATTCAAGAAATATTTTTTTCACATGACGTAGCAGTGAAATCACTACTTTCAAAATAAATTGAAAACCGGTGCATCTGCATCTCTTGCGAAATTCCATCTTACGTTAATCGAGCAGCTACTGATAGTAAATGACAAACCAAAGAAGAGGCATTCAGTAAATTATAATAATTAAAATGAATTAAGACTCACCGCAAAACTATTTCCTACATTCCGTAAGATCTGCAAGAAAAATCAAATTACGAAGATGCGTTGTGTGAAAGTAAAAATCGCAAGAGATATGAATTACGTAATCAAAGCGAAAAATACAGCTTTGGATTGAGCGTATCCCTGTTTCAAAACTTGTTAAACTTAGAAAGGTTACTAAATTATCAATGTAACTGTTTCATTATTATTTAAAATTGACTGATTTATTGGAAATTCAATAAACAATTTAAAGTGAGGAAATTTATAGTTAGATTTTTATTTTAAAATATAGTCCTCAACAATATACAATATTTATTTAATAATTCCCACTCCATCCGTACTTCAAGAAATCTTCTATTCTAGGTAAGTTATCTTATATATTTGTGACTCTACACCTGAGATGAGCAAAGTATACACCAGGGGTTGGCAACCTATGGCACCACAATTCTCAGTGGCACTCTGCAATACTCAAAAAATGTGTCAATTTTTGAATGGTTGGAAGTTGATAAATTATTAATCGTCCTTCTTTGAATGGTTCGAAAAAATCTGAAAAATAACTCTAAAGATAAATTTACAGCTATTTTGTAAATTACTAAATATCATTCCTGGAGAGATTTAATTGTCTGAAGAGAACAAATTGCATGTACTCTGCTTTCCGCTTTGGGATCTACATATCTTATTAAAACTTATTTCCTCGTATAAAAAATATTTCCATTCCGAGGAGAAAAAAACTGTTTAACAAATGAATGCTCAGAATCGTGTCAAATTGAAAGTCTTACTTTATATCCCGGATTTTGTGACTTGAATGTAGAGCGGTGCTGGTTCCAATTAACATTTCTATTTAACTATAGTGAAGGGACATTCTTATATTTATGTTGTATATTTCTTACTTTAACAAAATATGTTTAAAAACACATAATATACGTGCTATTTTTATTTTGTTGAAGAAATAAATATATTTTATGCAGTTTATTTTTTATGTTAAGAAATATCTTTAAACGGTGCAAAATTAATATATAATAAAACTGCATATATATATATATATATATATTATTCACACCTCTATCCTATCGCGGGAATCGAATTATTTCAAAGCTGTCCTACTGTGTGGCTCGCTGAATTAAATTGGTAGACTGGTTTGGCACACCAAAGCTAAAAGGTTGCCGATCCTTGGTATAAGCTAACATCACCATTACTCGTTCGTTGGTGACATATTGATGGTTAGTTCCACCGTCGTCAAAGGTGTTTAGAAATGTCTTTTAACACTTCAAATTTTTTACTTCAAAAATCAAATGCTTAGAACAGAATCAAACATACTTAAAAGTTTTTAAAAAATGTTTTGAGTTACATGCATACACCGTTAGACTTTGTAACAACTGCGTATTTGCTTGAAGGGTAGCTGCCCGCGGCCACGGTAGCCTAGTGGTGAAGGTAACGGACTCGTGCCTGCTTGTCATCAGTTTGAGCCCAGCACCACTGAAGACTCATAGTGCAGGGAAGCGATTCATATTAAATCTGTCGAGAGCTCAAACGTCCTAACGTTGGTGTGGTGTGGTAGTTAGGAGAGAGGGGTGTCAACTCAGGTGTCGTTACATAACCATGGTTCAAAATTACAAGGTCCGTCGCCAAAAGCCCTCGTGTTGCTGAACAGAGCGACGTTAATATTCACTCACTTGAGGTAGCTGCCACACTAAATGGCCGGAGAAAATTTCGTTTCTGGTAGAGCATTATTTTTTTAAAAAACATAATGTATATAAAAAATGAACAGTATTAGTAGTTCTCTGATGTAGTGTTTTGTGGGGTGTAATTGGGAACACTTTTCCAAGCACAGACTAATTCGTGTTCCCCCTTCCTTATTTTTTTCCCACTTGTATCCTTTTTTGAGAAAAAAACTCTGCACTATCTTGTTGGTTCATATTTCGCAGGTGAGAACAAACTCTGCACTGTCTTGTTGGTTCTTATTTCGCAGGAGTAGGAGGAATATGAGATATAAAATGTCATTCAATCAGACGGGCAGTGTTATCTACTGCAGGTAGTCTGCCACGATTTTTTTGTCCAGAAGCAGCATCCTAAAATTTATAAAAAAAAAGCTTTTCTACAACTCGCATTCGAAATTTTAAAAATGTAAAACGTTTCCCAATTACATTTTCATGGAACAAAAAAAAATTCTAGAGTACCTTGTGTGGTATAACTATAAAAATGTATCTTTTTATAATATTTTTTCTGGCGTCTTCAGATTGTCGAATGAAAGAATATTTCTTGATCAAAACGATCTACCTCATTCATACTCAGATTGCAGTCATCTGGCTTGGGTATACCTTCTAACTATTTTTTTATTTTTATTTTTGAGGTTGATCTTGGAAGTACCATGAATACTGCTCATCAAACGCCATCTATTGAATTAACCGCAAATTAACTTTTCCCGACATAAGTTCGGGTTTGACAAAGAGATGAGACCGGAATAAATTTCTCCCGAACATATTCGGGTATAAAAATAAGATGCACTCACAAAAGATTTACCCGTATAGTAATCGGGTGTGATATTTTATTACACTAGCGCCGTACCAGAAATACACTCGGGCATGATAGTTAAAAGGTTAAAGAACAAGAGAAAAATAGTATAAAAAGCTCAAATATGCAGATTTAATTTAATTCATTGAGAAAGCTGTTACATTTTTTTATGTCCGTAACCTAAAATGTAAATAAGTCTAGTTATTTTTTTAAACAATCGAATCAATTGAGAATGAAATCATTAAAGTGAACCAATTGAATACAATAGCAAATGCCAATTCTAATTCTGTTTACATAATACTCCATGAATAGCTTCCGTGTTAGAAACATTGTTTTTGTCATGATGCTTTATGTATTTTTAAACAATTTACATTTGACGATAAAGCGATGGAAATTTAAATAAACGTAGATGATATTCCGAAAGAGTATATCTTGCACCCGCATAATTTATTTTATATCTAGGTTTCACATTTTCAAATGCCGTTTTATTGAATTGCATCTCACTGCCCATATGGCTCATTTCGAACAGAATGCATTCAAGTCGAAATAAAAGCAAGAGTATCAAATAATATTTGCGAAATGGTCCTTCCTTCAACAAAACACTTCGCTTAGTAATCTAGAAGATTTTTTTTTGTTTAAATGGAATCAAAACTGATTTATTTCTTACGTGAAAATATTTCTAGTAAAATATTGAAATTTCGAATAAATAAGTCATCATCTGGAATTTTAGAAAGTAATTTAAAACAATAGTGATGAAAATAATACTAATTACGTCAAGTTAATTTATTTGACATTGAGCCACTAATTTCACCAGATCTTCACTCTTCGAATTATATAAGTATCGAAACACGCTAGGCATGTTGTTTTCTCTGCAGTAGTATTCTCCTTGTGGTGAAATTAAGATTTACAGGCAAAGTTCGCTTCTCAGCGTGAGCTGGAAAAAACAAAATTGTGGCAACCGTGAAATTGCGACCAGGGTTACCAGATTGGTGACACAAAATACGATATAGCCAAGGAATCCTCGAGAAGGCTCCAGGAGCAATCCATTTAGAAATTTCCTTGATGATATAAAAAGAACATTTGAAACAAAAGTCGATGTGGCTCAGAAAAAGATAGTCGTGATCAAGATCTGTTTGGGCGTTGAAAGCGATAAGAGAGAGATACTTCATCTGTCTAAATTTTTGCTAGTGGAATTATTTTAGAGCTGTTTCCTGAACAATGTAAAACTTGTTTATAACAAGTGCATTTCGCACTATGGACTAAATTCATGTGACGTCATAATCACATGATAATTTCAAACCACGTGTTTTTAGCCAATCAAGTTCAAAAACACATGTGACGTCATAGTCACGATAAAGGCAACTATCTATTTTCAGCAAATCAGTTCAAGCACTTCGTTGTTGCCAAATTACGCTTTTCACAGAAACTTTTTTTTTTAAAAATTAATATTTGTCACTTTATTTAAAAGTACATGTATAAAACAAGACTTTGTTCCCCCTTAATTTTAAAATCTTTTTGCGGAAATTTCTTTTTATAACTCTTGAGCATCTTTACCCAATTATGCAATTTGAAATTTTACCTAAGTTTTACAAATAGAATAAAAAGTGCGAGCTAGTTTATTGTCCGTTTTGAATTCAATGTAGAACGCGTGTTTATATTTATCATGTGATCGTCATGAATTTAGTCCACTGTAAACAATTTTTTATAATATTTTTTGTATATTTACGTTGATTTGGCCTCGTGCAGTCATCTGCTCGTTCTTGTCTATTAATAAATCGGTTATTATTCAAATAATTAGAGTCTTCAACAGCTCTATTACCCCACTCAAATTTGGAATATATATATATATATATATATATACAGGACAGTCAAAGGAAGAGCTCAAAGCCTTCTAGCGAGTAAAGTATTGGACGAGTCATAACAAGATTTTCTGGGCGTACATAACGAAACATAGTCTGATTTTGAAAAAAATAAAAGTACTACCATAGTCTAAACCAGAAGAATTAATGGTGCTCCAAAATATAACGAATAATGTCAGGCGGCATAGCTTAGAAGGAGAGAGAGATATATATAAATGCTATCAACAACAAATCATTCTTACATACAAAGGAAATTCAATATGGCAGCATTTGTTATCGATCAAGACCAGTACCGAGCTGACAATAATCCGTACACTTATGAACAGGACATTTTCCATTCATCAAAAATCATTGTGGTATAACTTTGCACTATCTTTTATCATCAGTTTTACAAGAAAAATCGCAAAAGTGGACCTTGGACCTGCACCATTACTGTTGATAAAATTTCGTGGTTCCACAACTACAGCAACGAAGATGTCTCTATTCTACAGTATCTATGCAGGATGCTATATTATCCCACAATGTGAGTTTCAACAACATTTCGTTGTCAAAAGAGTCAGTGGATCTAAATCTTGATGATTTCCGGTTCTGGGGATATCTCATAAAGGTGGTGCGTATCAAGGTACTGTCACCGACATCGCATCTTTAAAAGATGGAATAACGTTACAATTGAGGCAAATTAACTGTAAAATGTTGGGAGAGAGCCACATTAAAAATCTCGTGCAATGCCTGCATTTCTTAAAATATTACAATAGTGGTCATATTGAACAACATTTGTAAGCAAATTATTCATTAATTGTTGATGAATGCACTTCATTAGCACCACTATTTCTCCTTGTCACAAACTCCCATCTCCTTACAAGCGACAGCACACACACACACACAGCGCCACCTTTTTAAAAAGAACTAATTGAATTCAGAATTGAAATGGACTCGTAGGAGAAATATATTAAGAATACGCGATAGCTTCTAAAATTGATATAGATGTATAGAAATATTATTTGTTTAGAGTAATTAGTGTCGTAGTAATCGTGTATAATGCCCAGTGTAATATTATTATGTGTGCTGCAGCAACTAAAAATTTATAGAAGTTCACAAAAGTGCTTTTTATTCATGGACTTTGGTTTTAATCAAGGCGTGGCAGCCCTCCATTGACAAGGTACGCCATTTTACCTTGAATATTTTATTCATTTTAAGTAACAAAAAATGAAACTCCTTGTGGCGACTTTTGGTACTAATGTTTTTCAGGAATCTAAATTCTATCGAATCTAGTTACGTTTCGATCAATATTTTACTCTCAGTAGAGGGCTCTGAACACCTCATATTATTTTAATTTCACCCAGTATATATATATATTCATAAGGCCACTAAATATGTACTTTTCAAAACTGTTTTGTCTACGAAAATTTACCCTTAAAGCAATATAACTGTAATTACACTGTAATGCGGTATACTTTTTTCATTCCAAACTATTTTAATATCTTACGATATTTAAAAACTAAAAAAACTATAACTACAAGTAGTCTCTTTTGTTAAAGTTAAAAAAATCAGTAAAGTTTTATGCTGCATCATTTTATTTTGCTGTAAATACTCGCATGACTAAACTTTAAAAATATGGAAAGTATTGTTTTTATCAATACTTAAGAGCAAAAATATTTTCAATGTATTCATTTTCTAATATTGCTTCATGCCAAATAGTTAAAAACTTTCCAAATATCCTTTTGAATTGCTGCGGCATTTTGCCCAATAGTTAGTAAAGTAAAATGTTTTATAGTGAAAATCTAAATTTATCGTCACATATTTTCCACTTTCATATTAAATTTTATATATTCTATCTTTTTTTATCTCTCACTTACGTACTTTAGAATGACGGAATTGTATTATTCTTTCCAGACATTACTTTTATCCAATTTTGCCATTTTGACCTTTGAAGTTGCATAATGGCTGCACCAAATAAAATTTCCCTCAATTTTAAGTTTATTTCGCAGATTTGTCGACTCCAATTGCTTCTCTAGTTTTAGTGTTAGAACGGTTTTCGTTTTGTATTGTTTTTGACGTCATTTCCTTTGCTTCAAATTTAAACTGCGAGACACCGCTCTTAAAATAACAATTTTTAAAGCAGACCTTAAATCAAATGATAGAATTAAAACTTTTTTTTAAAAAAAAACTCATCTTTTGCTTATGATGGAAGAAATATCTGCCTGTGGATGAATATTGTTTTTAAATATTTTTATCTATCATCATGAAATGGTAATGATTATTAAAAATAAAACTAATCTAATATCAAAAATCGAGGAATGAGTTTAATTGTGAAAATCTGAGTTTTAATTCTATAATGTTGGGGAGTAACGTGACAGGCCTATTCGTGGTGCACATTGGTTAACCCGGCACTTCACGCGCAGGGTATGTCATACCCACCGCCTCACATTTTTCAAGTTTCCATCTAAACCTTTTTCGGAAAGTGAATAGTTTTCCGTGACTTTAAAGTCAGATCCTTTAAGGGGCCTTAGCTTATAGACGAATTCTAAAGGTATATTTTTGAATACCACCTCTTTGGGTATGTCATACCCTGCGCGTGAATCGCCGTTAAAGTTCTAAATGAATGAGTTCGCTTTAAAATCTTTCTTATGCAATGACGTATTATTGTAGTTACGATGAAAAAATGGGATATTGATGAAATTTAATAGATACAATATTTAATATATATGGCACAACAGAGTATTTTCAGATGAAGAAAGAATCTTTACGGCGATGATGAGGAAGAATCGAATAATGAAAAATATAATAGCAAATATGATTCTTCTACTGAAATCTATCCAGATAATTAAAATGAGGGAGCAATTATAGTCCTTGATAAAATGACCGCAACTTATTCAATGGCTAGAAAATCTAATCATTAGCCTATGACAATATTTTTTATGTTGGTGAACACTGCGACAATAAATGCTCAAATTGTTTCGTTTAGTAGTAAGAAACCATCTACTAAACACCTAACAAGACGCTGGTTTCTGAAGTGTTTTGGATTTCGATTATCAGAAAAAACGAAAACATCAGCAAGCACAATGCTTCTACGGAATTTAAAAAAATAAATTCAGTGAAATCATCTCACTCACTCGTGAAAAAGACTAAAGAAGTGTATAAACAATGTACTATGAACAATGAATGTGTACAAACAATGAATGCCCTAATAAAAAGAATAGAAAAACTAAATTTACTTGAGAAAAGTGTAATAAACAAATTATATGTTCTACTTTTCTTCCTTTTCACCTTTATATGCAAATTTTAAGGTGAAAACAGAATGTAAACACCTTTGGGTATGAGACTGCGCGTGAAGTTAAGGTCGTTTTTTTCGTGTGTGAAGTGCCGGGTTTAAGTTAAATCTGTCACAGAGTAGCTTCGCTTCCTGGTATTAATATAGGAAGATTCTCAGCACTCTAATTGTCTTGCAGAGGATTCGTGCTCATTGTAGCCTCGAGAGAAATGAAATAGCTGATTTTCTGGCAAAGAAGAGGGAACGACTATTCTACAAACCACTAATAACCATGCGACATTTATAATTTTGCTACACTCCACATTAAATTAGATTTTAGAAGGAGGTTTGCCACCTACTTATCAAATGAAGCTATGTCAAAAACCTGGGAGAGTCTGACTAATCCAAAGATTCTCATTCCAGATACTCCTCGTTCTGTAGTTTTGGCGTTATTTCGTCTTTTGAGTGGGCACGTTTGTTTAAAACAGTCTTTTTAAAATTCGATTAAAGTTTACTTCAGCCTGTACTCTTTGTAAATTTGGAGAGTCCATGGAAAGAAACCATATTGACGAATGCACTGCACTATTATTTTTTAATTCTATTATTCTAAAGTATTGGGAAACTAGATCGAGAATGATGGTCCATTGGCCAAATGTCTGGCATTTGTATAAATAAATTTTTTTATGTATAGAAAACCGCCGCACCACAAAGGAATCCGGATGGGACAAAAATTGGTGGTGCCCATGTGTTAACCCTTTAAATGCCGTGTGCGTGTATACACGTCTTGCTAAACTAGTGCCTTTAGTGCCCTGGACGTATGTACTCGTACTTTCAAAGGAGGACATTTTGCATTGTGCTAGTCTGTTTAAAACTAGTCCTACGACTTTGGAATACAATAAGATGATATTAGCACAGTGCTTCTAAAGAATTTACATCTTTCGGAGAAAAGGTAGGGAAAAAATTTGAAAGAGGGCATATTCTAGGAAAGAGACAATTCATGGTTAAGTAGAGTTTCTTGTTTCTTCGCTTAAGGGTGCTACTTTTAAAATTTATTTGCTGTCAATTTCGTTTACCTTGTGTATTAGGAGCTTTTTTAAATATGTTTGCGCGAAAAGGTCTGACAATCGTGTATCTTTGAACTCTATCAATGAAATGAATGGGATGCTGGTTTATCTGTTCACCATGCTTAAGGATATATAGCACAACATATAAGTAAGTTTTTTTTTATTATATTGTAATTCTCTAGGCATTAAATTATGTATTTTCGGTTTTTTTTATTTTATCTTTTTCTTTTTTTAAAGTGAATGTAAACAATTTGTAGGTTGAAAAAAACACGCTTCTTCCCCCCCCCCCCAATAAACCGCGAAACAACGTGCGAGTTTGCGAAAAACGGTGGCACTGGGATTGAATTGCGTAGCTTTTCACATCGGTAGCTAAAAGGTTAAGAATAAAATGGTAATAATACCTTAGAAATTGAATGCTTTTTTAAAAATAAATACGGCAACAGAGGGAAAAAAATCAAAAAGTCATTGACCCATCTCTGGCCATTGACTTGAAGATTTCACAGGTATACTCCTAACTGTCTACTTTCAATACATGTTACAAGTAACGACTGAGACCGGCACGATCCAAGGACAGAGACATCCAGGAAGAAGTTGGAGACACCTTCTAAATCGTACACTTTTGGGCAAAGGTCTGGTGATCATGCAAGTCGAGGAGATGCTTGAAAACATAAAAAATAGAAGAAAGATATTTTATACGTGTTTGGGAATTATCCAGTTTGCAGGAAAGACTAGTGGTCCTTGAAAGGAAAACAAACACTAAGAAGCATAGAATCTCGTCGCCCAATTACCATGCTGTAAGTGTGCGACGGATGTCAATGGAAGAAATCCAGGTATAAAAATAAATGGTACCCCAGACCATAGGGTTTTGTGGCATATGACAGTCAAATTAGTACCTCACCGTTATATTGAACGTCTCTAGATACATCTCGGCTGGTCATCGAAACTCAATTTGCAATGAGAATCATCGCTGAAATTAGTCTACTACCTTCCATTTGATTCTTGGTCAAATGCATGCAGCACTACTGTTAAAGCGCTTGGTGGTGTGCAGCGGTGAGAGGCTGACTTCATGACCTCAGACCCTCATTTGCTGAATCGTCTACAAATAGTCAGTGCAGTTACTAGTACCCAGGTTACACTACAAATAATTGATTTGGAACATTATGGGGTATTAGATCCGACAAGACTCTTATATCTTCTCGTGTACTGTTGTCACTCTCGTTGTATCGCTCCTGTCTTGAAGTTTTGTACAGCCATAATTCACTTCTTCTAGCCAATATAGTCGAATGATAATATCGCCACACACAAATGTCGAGCAATCTTGCGGTGTGGCCATAATTTTTCCTTTTTAAGGCGATATGATACCATCTTCACAATTTTTTTATTTTTAATATTTGATATTTGGTTTTAATTGTATTTTATAAAGGTTAATATTTAATAATAATTCCATACAAAATTTTTTGAATTTGTTGCAAAATAATTGTAAAATTTAAATATTTTGAACTTTTTTAAGCATTTTCTAAATCCCTAAGGCTTTTTTAAATATCTCTTTTCTTTCAAATTTTTTTTCCAAGTACCTTATAATATACTACATAAAACTGTGCATGGGTTTTTTTTCTGCTGCTGCTCTTTAGTTTTTTATTAATTTTTTTCTAGTTGAACTTCCAAAAATTCTGAAAAACACATTAATTTTGATTTTGAAATATTTTAGAAAAAGTACTAAACATGTTAGAGCTAATTTCATGCACAGTCTTACAAAACATACATTTCAGAACATGTATAAAAAAGTTCAAACCTATACTTCAATTATCAAAAAAGCCTTAGGGTTTTTGAATAACAGTATATGTACAAAAATTCAACATGGAGAAATATGAGTTTGAAGTTTTCATTCCATGAATAGCATGCTATACTATTCCTCAAATAGTCTGAAACTTTTATGAAATGTTAATTAGCTTATTTAAAGCTGCTTACCATAAAAAAGTGCACAAATGTAGAACAATTAAACAGTATACTGCCATAATGAATATATAGAATAAAACGAATGAAAGATCAATATTTCATAAAACTTTATCTTAATAATTATTAAAAAAAATAAATACACACACTTCAGAGCTAATTTCATGCTCCGAGCTAATGCACAACATGTACAAAAGATGTTTATACCTTTATTTTTTATTTCCATGATTTTAAAAGCCATCGCATGTTAAATATTGTACACGAAAGAAAGCAAAATCAAATAGCAATTTATAGGTAAAATATATCAAAATCTAAGAGCTGCATATGTGCATTTGTTTAAATAAATATCTTAAAATATTTTAATAATAAAAGTGTTGAATTTTACACACATAGGATATATGTATATATCACTAAAAACAAATGTATAAAAATGGTAGAGTTTTTCCATTTTTGCGAATTAGGTTTTTAATTATCTCAGTTATCAAAATGAAATTTAATATTTGTGCTTTGGGAGAATTCGTTTTGAAGTTTTAATTTCATTCATAATAATATCATAAAAAGCACGCACAACTTTTAAATCTTGACCAAATCCATTTGTTCTTCCAATAAACAATTCACAAACTAGAATTTTTGCATGAATTGCACAATTCTTTCTTGAAATGATTTGTTACTGCATATATAATGTCAGTCTCATATACACGCGGTAGAAAAATAATTAATTCATTTTTTATCAGGCTCTTTTCTAGCAGATAATCTGAAATGTGTGAGTGGTAGTTGCTGTCCAGCATCAAATATTGCTCCATAACTTGATAAAAAATGCAGGTAAAGCTTTGAAATTTTGCTGGCAAGTTTATAAATATTTGAGTTATCAAATGAGCCCAAAAAAATGTTTTGGACAGTTTAATGATGTTTAGGGTACCATATCGTCTTAATTCAATCACACATCCTTTCTCGAATGGTGACATCAACTCATGTTGTTCGTGAATCAATTTAAGAGCCATGGTTATATTTTAAGTGGAAGCAAATTTGCACGCTATTTATACCTTAACATTGGAAAGTATTCATTTGTATACCCCATTTTAAAGCGGCATTTCACAAGTTTACCCGTTAGTACCTTTTGACTTAAAGGTGTCCAGTGGTCACAGCAGGTTGTTGGTGATGGACCTCATGTTTCTAAACTACACTCAAGTAACAAATACAACATATAATAAAGCTCAAATTTAAAAACAATGCCATAGATAAACTTTAAGAATTAGTTAAATTTGATATATAACCTCATTGTTCTACACGAAGAATCTTTGAGAAATCAGGATTCGAACTACACGACGAAAATCGCAACCATTACCGGATGGCTAATGCAAATATCTTCAGGAAAAGTGTGGCCTATTTCACCAATACAGAATTATATAAAGTATTGTTCAGATAGATATTACTGACTCATTTATGTTTAATAACCAAATTAAACAAGTATATATTCCTGATACAGATTATTCTATAAATTAGAAAAATTTATTATTTTAAACATTTCTCAACTTCTATCAATTTTCCCGTTTTGTAAAAGATAACAATAATTCTCGAGTTATTCAACTGAAGACTAATTTTATTAAACTGATTAAACTTTGTTCACATACCCGTTTAAAATTAGGAAAATTTATTATAAATGCAATTTTCAGTGTTTAATATTTTAATAAATTGTATTCTAGGGTATATGATAGATCTATTGGTATCTTAAGTTGAATTTGAGAGTCCCCCATTTTATATATATATACTATATATATACTGTATATATATATACTATATATATACTGTATATATATACTATATATATACTGTATATATACTGTGTATATATGCTATATATATACTGTATATATATATATATATATCTTCTTCAAAAATCGTAGTTATTTATATAATATACTCGTATATATATATATAGAGAGAGAGAGAGAGAAATAACTCACGCTCTCTCATTACAAGATCTCCAAATGTATTAGATCTAAAAATTTCAATTTTGGCAGGTGTGTTCCTTTTGTTGAGTAGAAATCTGCTAAAAATGATGTTTTGGAAATCGACTTCCATTAAGGTAACGGGGGAGGGGGCGGAAGGTTATAATTAAAAATATCCTTTTTTAAATTTTAGACCTGTGACGAATCTTTACGCGAACTTCACACTAATTCTCTTGGGGAATCTTTGGGCTAGAATTCGCGTTAATTCACAGCCATCCCTCTCAAGAAGAAACCCTGATATGGAGATTAGTTTGTCTATATAAAATCAGGGATTTGTAATTGTAATACAGAAGGAGCGGAGAAACTGTTGCGGCGTTACGAAGGTGAGATTTATTTGATTTTCACAACTTTAGTTAAGAACGGAGTTTGCTACTGTACTAAATTAGTGGTTTGGGAATTTATAGTCTAAGATAGATTAGGTTAAATTAAACTGATTACTTGAGCTTGTTCACTTACGGTTTATTGCTTTCCTTATATCACTCCTAGGGCATCCTTTTGTGGTTTAACTTGTGGTTGATTAGTGTGCATGAACAATAATATAATAATTATTATAGAAGTTTCCGGTCATGCTTTGTTTACTCCCACACCCTTAGGTAGGCAGGACAGTGAGGGAGCAACTTCAGGGGAAGTCGCTCACAGACCTACATACTTGTAGTTTTGGAAGCATGTTACGTTTGCTGTGTAGAGATCCGCTAAATATGGGGTGTGAGAAAATCAACTCCTAAAGTGGGGGGCTACAGTTCATGAATAATAAATATACTTCTGTCTTAGAAACTCAAATTCTGTCCTTCTTAAATCAAGAGGTAAGAGCTATAGGAATATTTTTCAGTGCAATTGAAATCTTAATAGTAGGACTTAGATAACAGTGACCTTTGAATACCAGGAGAAGCGACCGGGAAAAAGCCAGTATTTTGTAAATCACTATGTCGTTAATATCATCGTAAAAGATCTTTCACACACGCTTTTACATCTTGCCCTGTTTATAAAAAACACTTAAGATCACAGTTTATCGAAATGTATTAATTTACGTATATCCTTTGATGAACGATCCTCATTAAAATCCCATTAGCAAAGTTAAGAAGGAGTAGCCTTCAATCACATATAACTCAAATCCAATTAATCTATGTACTCAGATATTCCAAACAGCTTATTACCTAAACTAATACCAGCAATTACGTAAGCGAGCAAAATTTCTGTGAATGGGAATATAATTTTGCTTCGATCTCACCATCTAATTATGACGATTAATTCGATATTGATGATTATATCACACTTCTCTAACGATAATGTTCAGCTGCCGGTTCCAACATCAATCTAAAAGCAATCTATTATAATTGCGAGATGGATTTATTCGTTTCACCTTTGAAATAGTAATAGGATTTCGAGATGTTGAAGAGTTCAGTAATGAATATATTCGTCTCGTCACACCTTCACAAATACAAGGACATCCTATTTACATATTTCCAATTGTGTGGTTTCGTACCTAATATTATAGTTTAATCAAATCTCAATTTACGAAATCATATTAATGAAAGAATAGTTTGATTAGATTATCGTAGTTATATCTAACTTCGAAATGAACTGATGGGGGTGTAACGAGCTCAATGATTATATTTAGATGGCAAGTGTGGCAGCACAACCAGAGTTTAATATTAGAAATTTCTATTCCATATGTCGTTTTCATTATTTAGCTTTAATTTATTGAAATATTCGGATTTTCACCAGAGTCCATTGATTTTGTTAGTTAACACATACAAGATTTACTCATTATATTTTCAACATAACTGAATCACATTTTGGTTTGAATTTACCGTATATTTCCGAATGTAAGCCAATCCGTGTGCAAGCCGAAAAAATGCAGTTTTTCTTCAAACATTTATTCCAAATTCAAAAGTTATATGTAAGCCGAATTGAGAAAAAAATTATTTCATTTTCAAAAATAAGAGTGAAAATGTAGTTAAACGGGTGGAATATTTTTCCAATCAAATTGCTGTAAAATAAAACGCCAAACGCCAACGACGGTATTTATATATATTTCTGGCAATCCTATCCGAAAGCAACACATGTTTTGCATTCATTTGCACTGTCTCTGTTATATTTTTACAGCCATTTTTTTTGGAGAATGATCATGAAGAGTAATTCGTAAACGGCATATAGTCAATGAATTTTATTTCATGCGCTAGAGGAAACACTTGCTGCATGATAATCATATGAATTCAGACATCAAAATGTGTGAATTTTACTAACTATTCGGAAAGTCAGTTTCAGTACTGATTTTACAGAATTCCTGTCCTCCCTCCCCCTCCTTTTTAGAATAAATATCCCATTCAAAACACCCAAGTAATTACAAGATTAAAGTCTCCAGCTCATGGGTAAAACGATAAAGAAACAGTTTTTCCTAGACTACGTTTATTCCAAGATAAGTGAGTCTGTAAATGTAAGCTTATTCCCTTACTTTTCACTTTTAACTCAGATACTGCACGGGTAGGGTGTGCACCCTTACCATCTGCAAGGGGGGCAGTTAATGTAGTCTGATACGGATATCCGAAGCGTGTGAAATTTACACAATGGTGCATGCAGAAAGGTATAGTGGACCCCAGTTTTCCACCGTCTATCCTTTTTACATATGAAGCGTCATTCAGCCATGAAGGTGTATTCAATGCACACAATTCACATGTGTGTGGGCTTACGACAATCCTCATGATACAAGAAGTCAAGCTGCGCGACATCTTTTTATCGTGAATATGTGAACTGGAATCATTGGGGACTGTTTGTAAGGACCTTACTTGCTACCTCCCCGATTGGACAGCCGAAAATACCTAATCTTTCTCGAAACTGTGTTACTAATTTTACTGGGCGCTCTTCCTACGCATATTCATAAAGATATGCAGTTCAACATGGCGGACCTCCATTTCATAGCACAACTGTTGTAAGTGATTACCTGAACCGAAAACTCGGATCTCGATAGATTACCAGGGGTGTCCACTATTCGGATGCTGGTATTAAACATAATGTACACTAAAATAATGGCAGTTAGCAATACAGAAGTCGTTCAGTTTAAAAGTTCATTTTCTAAGATGGTGTGTCGAGTATTGTGGAATACTAAGTATTTTATAAAATAAAAAGCAGGATTTTCTTCTAAATTGACATACTCCCTATATAAAAAAGTGTTAGAGAACCAACTGAAAGGAAAGAACAATAAAAAGGAGAACAAGAAGTTTCCAAACAACAAAACAAACAGAACATTCAAAGACCCTCTGTTAAGAAATAACACTTAGACCGATCTCTTCTAGACCTAAACAAATGACTTCAGTGTTAATAGAGATGAATCATTCCATTCTGATGAATTGTCTGCAATGGAATTCATTCCATCAACTAAATAACCAGAAAACAAAGACCCTGAATGTATCCTCTGCATTGGAAGAAAAAAAATTATATCTGTGACTTTTGCAAATAGACCCGAAGCAAAAATGATTTGCACATTATCTTGAAAGTTTGGTTTTTACAGTTAAAAATAACAATGTTTTATGAGGTTTTATTAGTTTTCCAATGATTTAAGCCACATATTCCATATTACCCTACTATGTTCCATAATATATATATATATATATATATATAGCTTCCATTCATAACTTTTTCTCAAATAATTTTTTTACAATAAGAAAATAAACATAATTCTTTTTTGACAAATGATAATTAATTACAATAAGTTATATTATATACTCATCCTGGTTTTTCAGGGGAATTTTTATTAAAAACAGAAAAATTATAATTACCGTAAAATTTGGCACATAACACGCACTTTTAACACACAAAAAAAAAGATCTAAATTTACGGATACACATTATACGCCAGGTGTAAAAATGATACAGCTTCAAAAATAAAATTAAAAGAAAAAAAAGAGCATAAAAAATTAGAATTCCAAATATATCAAAATACTGTTTATTTAAAAGAAATGGCGTGCCTTATGAACTTATAATGTTATAGATCTAGAAATGTACCATTTTTTTAATATCCGGCTATATAACTCAAATAAATTACTTCAAAACATAACAGCATTGCATGCGTACATTAGAGTCTTATTTGTAAAAAAGGGGCGTTATACGGCGAATATATCTAAAAATTAAGAAATGCAGCTGGAGAATACAGGCGCGCGTTATACGCCGGATTTTACGATAGATATGTAAATGGTATTCCATAATAAAACCTCCTCTCTCTCTCATTTAGCATTTGAAGGGGTACCCGAATTCTTAAACACCTCTAAAAAGAATAATCTAAATTCATCTTCACTGAAATCAAAGAAGCTGCTTTAACAAATGAAGGTGAAAATAAAAAAAAAAAACTTCTTTTAAATTCCCAGTTACAGTTAACAAAACAAATGGAACTTTTAAAGTGATATATATTTTTAAAAATGTCAACAAAAACCATTGCACTTCATCAGATTTTGTAGAAGACTAGCCGATTTAAAAGAAAGTAATAGAGAAAGGGAAAAAAATCCCCGAAAGTCTCAGATAATATAAATTGAAAAGAGGTACATCTGAGATCAAATACGATAGGCAGAAAAAAATCTGTTACTTTAAGCGATAATACATAGCGAAAAAACATAAGAAGGTATTCTCATTTATTTAAACAAATGTATTCCAAAGACGAACTTTAAAGCAAATATTTGAAATATATGTTAAAACTGCTGATAGAAACAGGATTTTTTTGTATTTTTCTTTTTTGAAATAAGAATAAAAGTACTAGTACTTTTCAATTACTGAAATAAAATAACAGAAATCCACGCGCGCTCGCGGTACATGTTTATTTTTAGAAACATCATCAAGTTTGATTTTGTGGGGGAATGTAAAATAATTTCAACATTTGAATAGTTTCGCGTGTGTCCTAAGATTGAAAAATGAACAAAGATACTTGAGAATTTTTTTAAAGGTCTTTTCAAGAAAGAAAGTCTCCAAGAAATTTTATTCTTTCAATTTTTCTCATCAAACCAGAAATTTACTTAATTCGAAATTGACTTTCTCTTGTATGTTAATGGAAAACGTCTTATAAGAATTTCTTTATTAGAAAAAATTTTCCATTTTTTTTGTAAAAAGATTTGCTTTTTTTTTATCAAGAATTCATCGTTTCAGTTTAATAATACTTTCTCGGTCTCACTTTAATTTAGATTTTACTTTCATGAATTCTTTTTTATTATTATTCTAACAAAAGCTGAAAAAAAGTGTAATAGATATTATAATAATATGTATGAATATATCTCAATAAAATTCAGTTATAAACGCAATTAAAAAAAATCCGGCAGAAATATTCATGTTTTATATGTTAGCGTATATTACCACAATTACACACTTAGATTTGCACTTAATGCAATCTTAGACATTTTTTTTGATAAAATTAAAAGTAGCAATTATATATATATATAAGAACTCAATAGGAGGTATTACTCTTATAATTAAATAATTGTTAGGAATACGGAGTTTTTGATGTATAAAATTCTTCATTAGACATTTCGATTATGCAGTGATTATTTTTAGTTAAAGTTAATAGTTAATATTTTATTAATGCATTTTCTTAAAATTTACTTAAGCTTCTTTAAAATGTTTGTCTCTATCAGTTTATTAAAAATTATCTCGTTATATGATTCTTTTAATATTTTTTTTTTATATCAAAAAATCATTTCACTCAAATTTTTATTTTATTTTCATATAATTATGTTTACAAATAAAATCTAAAATTTAAAAAATTTAAAAGTTTGAAATTTATTTGGTAATTTCTTAACAATCTCCGACATATATATCCTCTTGATCAACCGATATTTTAAGTGCCCGGACGGACGTATATATACGTCTTTCCAAAATATGATTCTTTTCTTTGCGCTGCTATCAATAAAAATATTCCGAAGACTTTGGAATGTAATAAAATGAACCTGACAATATTTGCGAAGGATGTATTTATTTCAGAAAATGGTAGCACTGGGGAGTGAATCGTGTAACTTTTAACCGGCAGTTAAGGGGTTAAGTTATTAAATAGTAGCCTTATATTACATTGACGTAACCACCAGGTTGAATGCTGATCGGAATTGTAATTTTGAATCGTGCAGACTGATGTCATACACTATCTGGCCAAAAGTATCCGGACACCCAGTGGTATGGACTTAGAGCGTCCTGAGGCACATATTAATATAATGTTGGTCCCCCTTTTGCATGGATGATAGCCTGCACACGTTTGGGAAGACTTTCCACCAATTTTTGATAGGTGACCATAGAAACTGCCTTCCAGGCGTCCATCACAGCTGAAGTGAGTGCTTGCAGTGAGGATGGTCGATTTGGCTGGCTACGTAATCTGCGCTCTAATTCGTCCCAAAGGTGTTCTATGGTATTTAGATCGGGGCTCTGAGAAGGCCAGTCCAGTTTTTGAACACCCATTTCGTCAAACCACGTCTGTGCAAGCCTCGATGTGTGAATGGAGCAGCTATCCTGCTGGAAGAGAAATGGGCCTTCCTCGAAATATTGCCATAGAGTTGGGAGTGCAGCATTGTCCAGAATGTCCACATACATCTCAGAGTTCATGTTTCCAATCACAGGAACTAACGGACCCAGGCCAAACCACGAGAAACACCCCCACGCCATTCTGCTTCCACCACCAAACTTAACAGTCGGCACAATGCAATCACTAAAGAAACGTTCGCCGGGCATCCTCCAAACCCAGACGCGTCCATCCCACTGCCAGACTTGTAAAGCTAGATTCATCACTCCAAAGAACAGTTTTCCACATGTCCACAGTCCAATGACGGTGAGCTCTACACCATTGCAATCGATGCTTCGCATTCTGTGGAGTGATGCTTGGCTTGCGACCATGGAATCCCAAGTTTTTAAACTCTCGACGGACAGTCCTGCTGCTAACACTAATTCCTGATGAACTTTGGAACTCCTGAGAAATTTCCACCAACGAGGACTTGCGATTTTGTTTCACTACCCTTTTCAGAGTTCTGCGGCTACGTTCACCAAGTATTTTCGGCCTACCGGTTCGTTTTTCTGCCGTTTCACTGCCTCGACGTTTCCATTTCACAATTAGATCATTCACAGTGGATTTAGGCTTTTGTAGAATGTCCGCAATCTCACGAACTGATTTCCCACAAAGGTGGCATCCCACTATACTGCCACGATCAAACACACTCAGCTCCTTTGACTTACTCATTGACTCATAAACGCATAAATACAATCTGACAAACCACTACCGGCACTTTTATAGCTTTCAATTACGTATCAAATTGCGTCACGCTCCAGAGCCACTTTTTTAAGGGTGTCCGGATACTTTTGACCAGATAGTGTACCTGTATTAGCACCCAACTTAAGTTAACTCCATAACACAATTCACGACAACTTTGTACCTCGATTACATGTAATGCGCTGAAAATCGCTTTATTCCATGAGACAGGTATTAGAATAATAGTTCAAACTCGAGACTGAACTGGAAAGTTGCCAGTTCTGAAATTTGTCATTAAAACAGATTAGTGGGTTACCGTAAACTTCATTTAATTTTGCTCCAAGACAAATCCAAAGGGTTTAGAAAATGAAGAGATTGTTAAAAGTTTCCAAGAAAGTTCTAATTGGGAACATAGTGTTTAAGTCCTGTAATTAATATGATTAAATATGTGGCATAATGGGGTTCCGTTTTACCGTTAAACCTGAGTAGCCTACGACTTTTTTATAAAAATTTAGAAAAAAAATGAGATACTTTAAAATATTAATTAGAATGAAAAACATTTTCCGAATTCACTACATCATTATCATAAAATAAGGAATAGTTTAATTTAGATAAAATTGTAAAGAATAGCCTTTTCAGATTCATATGCTTTTTAATTTATCAGTCTAAAACTCCTTTAAAAATAGTTTAGAAATCACTCAAAGTTAAAAACTTCATTTCTTTGCCAGCTCCAAAAGCACAAATATAAAATAGTTTTACCAAAATATTTCAAACTGAAAATATTTCTAAGTTTTCTGCATGATACCCTATTTACTATTCACTTGAAACTGAGTTTTGCCAAGAATAAATATAAGGAAAAGCGAAAAAAAATTCTCTGTACCATATATAAAGTTGTGAAACGTGTTCTTTTAAAAAAACGTTAGACTAGTATACGAGGGTATATATTTCTTATTTTGTTACTTTTTTTCATAAGGATAGAAGTGATTTTTATATGATGTGTTTATCTTCTTTTAGCGTTTCTTCCCGATGATATAGCTAAAAACATTGACTTGAAATTCGTTTGTCAATATTCCGGAACATTTCAAACGGAAAAAAAGGAAAAAAATGAATTGATATCATTGAAAGAATACATGCACGAAAAAGCTTTTAAAGCTCTGATAGCGGGAAAGATAACACTTACATAGAATCATCTTTTTCTATGAGAGTTCTAAGAATAGTAATAAATAAAATACTCAAATATGATATTTTCCTTTCTCTCTTCAAAGATATAAACCTTTTCACACCTCTAACGGAAACATTTTTCACTATTTTATATTTGGTGATTAATTATAACCTCAATCTGCATTTTTATAGATAATGTCAGAATGTGGAAAGCATGCAGAATGTAATTACGTAAGCGGGAACGTTTGGAAACTGATAAAACATTCGCAGGCTGTATTCTTATGATTTATTTCGGTTTATTGCGCCGTTTAACAATACCGGGTGTTCGAAAAGTAGGGATACACTTTCAAATTTTAATAACAAACAAGCAACGTTATTCACTAACGGTTTTTTTATGTTCCTTAAGAAAATGCCCAAGTTTTTTTCTTACAATGTTTTATTGGATGATTTTAATGTGCGCACCATTAGACTACACGAGTCAACACGAGTAACGTCATATCAGTATCTGTCATCTGATTTTGTTACAAACAATACGCTTTCAAACCATATAAAGCTTCCATGCCACTAAAAAGTTTTGAATTTTGAAGGAAGACTTCGTTCATAGGGGTAATCCAAAATTTACATTGTACATGTGTTACAGATTTAAATTCAATAAACCATGCAACAAATTGCACTTGTTCCTACATTGAAACCATTTTGAAACAAAAATGTTGCAAAATGTGTAAGTTGAACCATCTTGTTTGCTTTTTATCAAACTGAAAATTTAGCTTTTCATAATGGAAAAGAAAAACTGCAAGAGAAATTTTTCTATGTTTATTTTTGCTTCATTATTGAAAGTGTAGCCGTTCTCTCTTCAGACATCCCATACATTGATGGACTTTCTTTCACGTTTTATATTATTCGTTAAGTATAATTTTTAGCTATAATAAAGTACATTTAAAAAATAAAACCAAATGCCTGGTAAAGCTACAATAATCCAAATTGATTTGACATATTGGTAAAAAAACTACGCATTATGTATTTTCTTATGATTTTTATTTATTTCATGTCTAAGCAAACTCAAATAAAAAGTTACATACCAATATTTTTTTCCTTAGCAACTTCATAGTACCATATAAAGCAGTGCTTCTCAAACTTTTAATATTTGCGACCCAATATTCAATTTTAATTTTCATCGCGCCCCCCTCCATACAATAGAAATGTTTTGAATTTATTCTTTGACGCCAAAGCTACAATACGACTTCAACCTTTTAAGCGCCACATGCGTATATAAACGTCTCAGCCAGTGCGTTAATTGCACTGGATGTATATATACGACTTTCCAAAGTACGATATTTTCTGTGCACTGCTAACTTTAAAATTATTTATAAGTGGCAGAAAATCAATGCAAATGTGTATTCTATTTTTTATAATGTCATAAAGTATTTTGTTTGCTTTCAGTAAATTAATAGTTTTTTTTAAAAATAATCTTTTGTTTTCTATTTTTCAATATGCCCGCACCCCCCTCATAGAGTTATCACGCCCCCATAGGGGGCGCGCCCCACAGAGTTATCATGTCGTAGTAATGCTCTGATGAAGCCACCTTATGATGGAATGAGTAATATTGAAAATATTTAGGGTTTTAAATTCTAATGTAAAAAGTAAAAATTATGCTTGCATCCATAGTACTTTGAGAATGCAAAAATGACCAAGTGTTTTAATTTTAGGAATGTAGTAAAACATACCCCAAGTCCATAATACTCGTCATGTGGTTCACGAAAATTCCTTCGACGTTTTTATTTATAAGTTTAACAGTTATGTTATGAGTTTTTTGTCCGTATGTCGTAAGTGTGGATTACTACAAATTGTGTTCAAAATGTAAAGGGAAATTGGCATACATTTTGACTTTAATTTATTTTAATATTTTCAGATATTTTTTACCATCCTAAAAACTGCAAAAGGAAACACAGAACAAAGCTAGTCAGCTGTCAGGTTTTGCTTATCTTGACTTTTGTTACCTATCTCCTATTTTCCACAGTTAGTGTTTAAAAAACGTCAGAAACTTTATCCGTAAAATATTTCCTTTTTTTCAAATGGAATATGTTATCTGCATTTTTTAAATAATACTATAATGCTTTCTAGTACATGATATTTGACAATCCATTTGGAGACACGCCAAAAAAAAAAAAGAAATGATGAAATTACACTGTATAGTATTTTAAACTCATTTTATGCATGAAATTCTGCTTATGGGAATAATTATTTTTCATAATGTGTGTGCTAATAAATACTTATTCATGTTGTTACTTATTTTTTAAATTAAAAAATGACTAATGAAAGAAAAAAAATAATAAATGCCATGGCGTAACTGAAAATGCTTTCTTAATTTTTTTTATGCAGATTATCATCTTTTAATTTTACTTTTTTTAATGCACCCAAAAATTATATGTTTTTTAAAATTTATTTATCTAAATGTTTTTGCTCGTTTCTCTTCCAGCTAATTTTAATCTTTATTTCATCTGAAAAAAATTTGTACAATTTTCAGCGCAGAAATACTTTTTTCTTTCCTATACCTTGTAACGGGTCTATCCGCGAAACCTGTCACTAATGCTCTTGGGGTAAATATAATTCTTTTTAACTGTTGTCCTGTTTAAAACTTTCTCCCGAAGAAAAAGACTTGAGTTGTACAAATGAAGAGTTCTATTTAAGCATTAACTTTTAGGTACGCGAAGCTAGCTTTTGGAGATAGTCGAGAGTTAATCGTCAAGCAATTGCTGAATGATAAAAAATTACCAATTGACGATTTAGTCGAGAAAATGGATCTTAATTACAAGGACCAGAGGTCGAACAACTAAGAACGTAATTACGGAAATTAAACCGTAGGCATCCAAGGTGTTCCAAGAGTAAGTGAATTAAGGTATCTGACTACTTGAGACAACTTTTTTTAAAAAAAACAGGAGATATGGGGATTTTTTTGTTGTCTTAAGATTTCTTTAGAGCATCTTAAGAAAAATATGCTAAAATTAAGAAGAGAAAAAATATTATTACTAAAATGGGAATATATAAATGGATAAAAATTTACAAAAAATAACATAAACGCGGCCCATTTTGTACCACAAGTTTATGAAAATATTTTCAATTTTTAAATTCTAATGTGTTGCTATAATATTCATTTTTGAAATGACTTTCATGATAAGAGATATTTTAATTTTTGCAAAAACTAGAATACTTTATCACTTTATTTTAGTTATTATATGAAATTGCTTAAACAAAACATTGATTATATACACATAAGGGACTGTTAATTTTGTAAAAAAACAGGGAATGATAAAACTGAAGGTTAAAACCCTTCTGCTATTATACAGAACATAAACAATAAATTTCAGTTAATTATTTTTAAAACTTTTTCAGCAATCGCTGTCCCCGTTTGAGAATTTAAAAAAAACACATTTAGAGTAAAATAGGTTTTAAAGTATGACATCATGCTTAAAGTAGTGGCATCTGCTTTTACTAAAACATTTGTAGTTTTTTTTCTAATGAACGGAGAATAATAGATTTGGTATTTTTATAAATCTAGAGTAAGATGGCCTCTAAAATAAAATCGTTAAAAAAATTTGTCAATTTTTGGCAAAACTCACAATTTTAGGGTAGTCGGATACCTTCTTTTGCTGTGTAATTGCTCCTATACATGGTAGTAGTGTGCATTTCCTACCCTGAGCTGTTTTCAATTTAAGTTAGAAACAATAATAAACTGTAATTTGAACAGAGATTATGGGTGATCTTTTCTCGAACCCTTAAACACCAATAACCCCTTCGTGAGCAGGATTATTTCAATCTACAGGATGTGTAATTTCTGCACGATTGTGTGAATTCCATAATTTTATTCTTCTGTAGAATATATATGTGTTACCAATCCTAGTGGTTTATTCAGAGCAAAATATTTCATAACAATGAAATTAAAAATTAAAATAATTTCGGACTTTCTCACCTGAACTGATTCAAATTTGACAAACTTTTAAAAAAAACACGATCTTTTTAAACGGTATGCAAAATATTTGTCTCCATAGTATCATTATGAATATACAAATACATTTATAAGAATTTAAAAGGTCAGAAAGGTTTTAATGATGTTGATTATTAGGATGTGTGTGTATGTTTTGTGCTATAGAGAGAGGGACAGTATTTATACAAGATATACAATTTACACAAATACTGACATATGAAGAATACCCTTGTGACGGATCTATATACGACCTCCTACTAATAATCCTCTATGGTATTCTTTGGGGCTTGCAAAATTCTCCAATCTTCTCCTAAGAAGAAAACATGATATGAAAATTAAGTTTATTATATATAGTTCTAGTTCGCGAGTAAAAATAGTTAGTGAGTTATAATTGAAGAAGATTAGATAGTAGAAATTTAGAAGGTTAGAAGTTGAGTTAACTAGAGGTGACAAGAGAAATACAAGGTGAATATTACCGAAGGGATTAAAAAGCCCTGTAAGAGATTAAAGATAGGAAGTTGTGATTGATGAATTAAATTGATTAGAAGACTCCCTAAGTTCAGGTATTGTCACCTTCCTATTCCTTTGATATTTAAAGCATTAATGTGGTTAGGCGGACATTAGTTATATATCTACTGTGCAAAGTAATATTAAGGAGGGACTATTATTATAAAGTAGCTTAGTAAATGAATTCTCCCATAACGCGACTCTATCCCTTCCCTCTGTTGTCTGACTGGATCATCCTATTTATAATGTTGCATTGATTTGTGTTTGAGTCGATTAAAGTGATAAATAAAATAATTGGAAATTATATTGTTGAATCATCCTTCACTTCCTTCCACACCTTTGGCTGGGTCACAGAGTAGAAGGGAAGTAGTTTTGTTACATCCTTTACGAAAAACTGCAATATTTGCAACTTACAAGAAGAATATATTCTAAAAATACCATTTACGCAGGGCATTATCATACAGTAATATTCAACAAGGTAAAGTTACCATAAAATGCGACATCAATAAATACTCGTCAGAGGCAATGCAAGGTAAAGCCATTCGTAATTTTATAAGCCTATCGCACGCGATAATTGCTGAAATAAGTAAAAATGAAATATACAAGGGCAAAACCGGAAATTTTGTCCTTGACTTACCTTGCTCGAGATGATTATATTCAAATAAATAAACATAAAATTGATAATTTATATTCACAGAAATAAAACTAATTTGACTGAGCTTTGAATTACGTTCTCATGCTTTAAAAATGATACGTTAAATTCGATTCAATAAAGTATAGTATTAAATAAATTGTACCCATTTGTTATTCAAGTAATTATTACGGAAAGAATAGGGATTATAATGTCTCAACATAAAAATAATAGTACAATTAAATGCAACTTTTTATATATAATGATTATGTATTTCACTTGTTTTTACAAACAAAAAATGGGATACTAATATTTTTAAAAAGTAACACATATTGAATGTTTTATTTTATTCAAATACAAAGTTTATAACATACAAAAATAATAAAGATATAGCTTTATATGGAAATTCTGTATCCAGAAATATATTTTAGGTTTTAGTATATGTATCTATAAGATAAATGTCAAGTTATTCTTCTGAATTACAGGGTTTATGCATATTTGACTATTATTTACCATTTATGTGGGGATTATAAAAATTCCCGAAATATTATACATATTGTGTAAAGTTAGCAATATTTATATATATTATTTTTATATATATACACATATTTCCTTAAGACTTTGCATAATCCATTGAAAATTTCTCCAGCGAATACTTATTTTTATGAATTGATTATCATACATATGTAGCAATGTTCTATTCACGATAAATAAGAAAAACCAGTGCTTTTAATCCCATTTTCTGTAAATTTGCTGAGTAATCTTATGTTTTCCTTTGTTTAATAATAATAATCTGGAGATTTACTGGCAATTATGCAAATGTGAGATATTTATCTGGTTTTATTTTACATATTCGTATCAGGAAAGTGTAATGCCTTTTGATTGATTCATTTATATAAGTTTACTAACGTCGGTCTACAACAGGCCCGACCAATCGAAATCGGTTGGTGGGCCAAGTAAAAGTTTTACTAAACTGAGGTGGGCCACACATATCAAAATAAAACAACAAATTATTCAAAATATTTTATTACCTTACAATTAATGTGACACTTGTTTGTGTATGTTACTTGATATTTTTTATACCAACGAATAATTCAGTCAACGCGCATCGTAGTTGATTGGTCGTGTTTTCTTTGAGCAACCTGCTGCGATACTTTGTTTTTATCAGGTTTAATTTGGATAAAAAAAACACTCGCAGCGATAAGTAGTTCCAAATGCTGATATAATGCTCATAGCCAATCGTTTTAAATTTGGAAATTTATCTTCGAGGATATATTTTGGATAATATTCAGTCTTATTCCCTTCGCACAGACATTTTAACTTGATGCTTGGTTGTAATTCTATTAGTTCCATTTGTAAATTTGGAGGCACTTATTCCAACTGTACATTAAATGGAGCTAAAAATATTGTAAACACGTTCTTATTGCTTGGAAGTCAAATGAAGGGGGAAAAATCATTTCGGGAAAAATTGCACGGGGAGAGGTGGGGATGGGTCACAACACGATTTTTTCAATTCAACTGTCAATAGTCCAAGTGTCTAAAATATAATATAGACAGTTAGAAACTTCAATTGGGCCGCAAACAGTCTTCAAATGGGCCGCGGGTTGGGCATGCCTGGTCTATAACAAGGCATTAAACTGATGGCATGCGATGATTTTTTAGACGAATGTCGTTTCGCATAGTATAACATTTAAAACATTTTTGGTTCAATATGTTTCACATTTAAAATAAAGTACATAATTTTTTAGACTCCTAACAGTTTTAAATCATTTGATATTTTTTAAGTTGCAGCTGAATTACTATTAGTTCATTTTTCTTTATTTTACCCGGTGGATTGCAATGACTCGTAATTCACAAACACGTTCTCTAAATAATTTAAAAAGTTGTCAAGAAGGGATGACCAGTATGTATGGTGAAAGATCGCAGAAATGCTACAATTTTAACTCGCCAGCTGATACAATGACCTACTGGCAATTATCGCATAAATGTTGGAAATTTCTGAAAAAAATTCTCGTTTCCTATCGATTTATGTCCTTGATGATTGCAACTACCATGATACTTTCCATGAACAGTATTATTACTTTTAATTATGAGTTCAAGCATGAAAGGTACTCGCCAAATAATGGGTTGTTGCTGCAAACTAATACAACGTCTCGTATAAACTTATTGCAAGATTAAGCGCACAACAGATTGATATATTTTTTTTACAAATAATTAAAATAAAATGGTGATTAACAGATGAAAAATACGAAAACAAAACCTTACTTATTTTTCATTACGAAGCTTTATACTGTAAAGTTTATAGCATGCCTCTTAAGAACTTCAAAGCTTACATAAAGTGGATTGGGAACATATTCTTTATTCTACAAATGGTCTTCTTTAGAATGAAATTAATCTCAAACCCATGAATCTACTTAGCAATTATTATTTTGTCCAAAATATCTCTCTCATAATGTACTTTATTTATTAACATACAAAACTGAATACAAAAAACTTCTTAAAAGGGAATACAAACAATTTTAAATCTTATTTGCACACCAACGATAATTTATTTAAGTTTTAAAAGTACAGTGCTCATTATTTTCTAATTATTATTATCCATTTCATCAGATACTAATTACCTATTACCAGAACTAATAGTACATCTATTAGTTCAACTTAAAATGTTTGAAAATGAATCGAACTCTATGAAGTTCTTAAAATTAATTTTAAACTGTAAATATTCAAGTAAATAATGCACTTAATAATTCTTATCAGCGCATTAAAAAGTTCGAAAAATTTCATTATTCATAAATAAAAACTTTATATCACTTCAAAATTAACAGTATTAACATATTTAAATTAATATAATTATAATTAAATTTTTTGCTTATTTATGGTGAAAATTAACAATTTTTAATTATCTAAGTATTCACGAAAGTAATATTGAGTAAATTTAAGTTTTATATTCTTTAAAATAGTCTAAAGTAATATTGGTCTATGCACAGATTTTATCGTTATTTTTTATACATATAAATATATACCACTAGACGTAATAGTTAGAATCAACAGGAATAATATTTCCTTCTATGTAGAATCTATTCTTTGATAAATGTCTTCCCAAGTTATTATATTTTTTCCCTTTGAAGTCATTTGAATAGATTAGTTTGAGGTTGTGGTATTCACTCTGTTTTGTTTCGTATAGTGCGCAATATACTCATTTATTCTAAGAAGGTTTTATTTCTTCCGGGTGGACCACAGGATATGCCTCAATGATTTTGTTCGGTCTTCCGACCCTTCCCTTGAGGATGATTAAGTTGTCTAGGAAAAGGAAAAAAGTTCTTTGATGAAGAGTTGAATAACATGAATCAAAATGATTCGGTGTATTTATAGTAGCTAGCATATGATGGTAATTCTAGAATACTTAAAATGTGATCTGGCAACTGAAGAATTCTGGTTATTCATAAAATATTTAAGAAAATATCGTACAATGTGATTTATCTCTTAAATATGGCATCTAGCTGGAAAGTTTGTAGAAATGTTTGAAGATACTTTTATCCTTAATACTTCTACATGCAGTTCTTTCATTTTGTGAAATTTACAGTTGATCTTGTATTCGAATTTATAAATATAGTTTCTACTCTTATTAAATAGTGTTAGTAGCAGTAACAGCTACAATTGCTATATCCATTATAAAACATTGAGTATACTTTTTTTATTTTATTCATTAGCAATGCAAAATTAAGCAAGCTGCTTCTATTTTATGAGCAACTGAAACTGATAAATTCTGTCTTTCCAATAACATTGTACAAATTTTAAATTACCGTACATTCCTGCGTATAACGTGCCCCTGTACCTTTTTAGTTATATTCGACGTAAATGCTCCACACTTTTACCTAAAACCCTAAGAGGCACATGTGGAATGATCTTATCTTTTGGAAGTCTACAAATTTCGCGTTTAGGGAACAATAAAGGCATTGAGTTAAATTAAACTTGGCATAGTTAAAAATCATTTTAAAAAATAGTATATTTAACGATTTAGAAAGAAAGGAAGATAATTATTTGTTTATGGATCGGAGTAGCAGTGATGGTGAAAAAATGAAACAGAAATCGATGATGTGTATAAAGATATAACGAAAGACCTGTGATAAACTTTTCATGTTATCGAGTGATGAAAGTTCATAAGGTATGTCATATTCTTAAATAAAGAGTGTTTAAATACGTGTAGAGATCTAATATTTTTATGCTCATAATTTCTTTATTTTAAAACAATTATTTATATATGTGGCGCACATCGCACATCCGTAAATTCTAATCTTAATTTTGTGTTAAAAGTTCGCTTTATACGCTGGAATATACGGTAAATTGATTGCTTAATGATGTTGCGCTCAGAAGCAATATAAAGGCTATTGGCGAAAAACATCAGTAAATTTAAACCACGCCCAAGTAATAAAAATGGAAAAAGATTGATGGTACGTCTATTAGTAGAAGGCTTGTGGCAATTCATTTATTTTTAAATTTGAAATATATATCAGTTTTTCCAATTTTCTGTTTATTGATACAATTGCCATAGAATCGTTTCTTGGTAAATTTTAAAAGAATTTTGTAAAAGCAATCCTACCATTTCATTTCAGAACTTCTTAACCCGTTCAGGACCGGGTGATTTTTCCTGTTAATCCTAACTACATTTAAAAATTCATATAAAATCCTTACTGTAATTAAATTATGCCATAATTTATAGTTTATAATCATTCCAAATCCCATAAGTTACAAACTCAGATCATACTAGTGTGATCTGAAGAAAGGGGAAACTGTAGTCTCTCATACATGATACCAAGTTCCATGAAGTGATCGCATGTATGTGATCATGGCCTTGAACGGGTAAAACGCTGCTTCTCAAACTTCCAATATTTACGACCGAACTTTCAACTATAATTCTCAACACGCCCCCTCCATACAATAACACTGTATGGAATGCAATAATAATGCACTTGTTGCTAAAGCTACAATACGACTTTAATTAAAAACCGTACAAATAATTAAGATACGTGTTAAACTTTGAATATAATTTTGTCTATGACAAGCGTATGGAAAAAAGTTAGTAATTACTAAACTTTTGTTCTTAACTTAGTATTGATAAACGAATTATCAAATACATTGCTCAGTACTGATACATTTATAAGCACATTATATCTGTGTAAATGCAATAGAATGTATTATGTTTTGCTTCTTTTAAGTAAATTAATGATTCTTTTAAATTATCTTTTATTTTCGACTTTTCGATATGCTCGCGGCCCCCACTTAGGGTAAACTACTTAGGTATCTTCCATGCAAAATCGATCGTTCATTTTAATAAACACTTTAAATCAAATGTTTCAAATTGTAAATATTATTTTCGTGCAAGTGCAACAATACTATTGTGTTGGAACAGGCGAGAGATAACGGTACAACTTCTTTAAAAAGTTGTTTTCTAGCATGTGCTACCAAAATTACTGCATTTGTTCATACGTCCGAATGGTTTTTCACTACTGGCTGTAAATCGCAGCATTCAGTAACATTTTTCAACCGAACAAAACCAATTGACAATATATAATATGTGAGTTATCAATTTCCTTCTCAGCATTTTTCACAGATTTTTGAATTCATAAATAGAATTTTTTCTAAAATTCTAAAAAAAATTAATAAAATATCAAAAGAAATCCTGAATTACCAAGGAAAACAGTGTGAGTTGCATGAGAGTATTTTTTTAAAAAGGTAACAAAAGTGTTGACGGATGCAATCATACAAAAAAGAATTATCCGTGCAAATCAAATTTCCCGTCTAGACAGCAAAGACGATCTCAGCATTCGAACGTGGTCTGTGATTGAAGACAGAATTGTGATGAAATTTTGAATTTAATGAACTCTTCCACGTGTTAGCCCTGAATTTCATCTGAGAAAGTGTGCGAATTGAATACAATGTCACGTAAGAGCAGGTGTGCTTTAGGGAAATGGAATTCAATAAAACCAAAACGGATGTGTGAGATGAGTACAGATCAGGGTGGCCAATCCCGTTCACCAGACATAACATTTAATAACATGATAAAGTTTTGAATTAAGTTCATTGGGGATATTTGTTGCTGCTGCTTGAATAAGGAAATTTTGAAGAATCCCTGACAGGCTATCTTGATATTCTATAACGAGATTTTAATAGTAATTATAGCATAAACACGTGCGCCTGTACGCAGACTTTCGGAGGCAAGTGTATGTATATATATATATATTTGAGCTTTGTATTTGAGAAATGGAAGTCTGTTAATCCAGAATGTCACGTAATTCCTTCCAATGATTGAAGAAATATTTAAGACAAATCTTACAATGTCGGATTGAGAACTTTTAAAGCTCCATAAACTAGTTTAGGATTATTTACTTGTATTTCTAATTCCTTCAACATGTAGTAAAAGAAAATAGGAATATAATTCGTATCGTTTGTGTGAAGTGATATAATAAGCAGAAACATAATGCTTTCTTAAAACGGGGAAGGGGGGCGTTAACGCATGATTAGATTCGAATGAAGTTGGGAACATCGCTGTCTTTTACTTAATTCTGCAATCCTTTAGTTTGAAAATGAGAAAATTCTTTTTGAATCTTTACCACAACCATGTTTATAAATTTATGAACATTGATCTCATTGTGTACAAATGCGATGAAAATTGTGAAGATTATTACTTGTGAGCTATTTTTTAAGACTTTTCTTCTCCTGTCCTCCTTTTTTTAGATATAAATAGCTTCAAACATACAATATTTATAGTAGCAGTCCCTTACAAATTAAATAAAAATTTCTTCACACTTAATAATCTCAAACGTAAGCAAATGTTTTCACGTTCGTAAGCAATACAAAGATGCAAAATAATTCAATACAACTTTTTTCCATAAACAGTAATTGTACTAATTAATGTAAAACAGTACACTATATTAAACAAAAAATTTCCAATTATTTAAACAAAGGTACAAATATATAATTTAGACTTGTTTGAAAGGTAAAATAATTAAATTAAACACTATTTGAATAATTACTAATCAGTTATTCATATACTCTTTTAGTATAGTTCCGTTTCTTTGCATAAGTATAAAGAGAAAGGAATATAGATTACATCTCGTGATGAATACAGAATACAATAATGTATTTTTTTTTCACATTTACATTAACAAAGTACTTTACAAGAGATGTGTTACAAAAGTAAACTTTGACTAGGTATAACAGAATACTAAACAGCTTAACAAAGGTGCACAAAAATCAAAAGCAAATTGCAACCAAATTAATTCAAAAGCTATCCTTCCAAGTTAAAACCAGAGTGAATGGATTTCGAATTGAATCAGTGTCTCAGCTTAATTTGTATTCTTTCAATAAATAGAAAATGGAACCTTAATATATTTACACGAAACTAGACAATTTCCACATGAGATGCACCTGAAGAGGTTTAATTTAGGATTATCTAGTATTGAATAATTTTTTTAATTAAAATAGTTTCGATTACTTCAAAATAATTTTTTTTTACTTTATATGTTAGTGCTTAAAATGCGAGAATTAGTTATTAAATAAATATATAACGAAAGAGAGAGTTTTTTTTAGCAGTAAATTTTCATCAGTCGCAATTTTTTTTTATATTATCCTTCTCGCTTTAAAAACCTATGGTATGAAGCTTAGAAGAAAAATAAAAGAAATAACTTCAAAATTTTTAATATTGCCACAAAGAGGATGGATTTTCAATAAAATTGGAAAATATTTGATATTGATTGTATGATTTTAAAATTAGAAAATAATTTTTTTTTCAAAAAAAAAAGTGATCATAAATGATAAATGAGTGCTGAGTAGTACATAATACAATGTACATTTCATATGCCCGCCCCCAAGCTCTCTCTCACCGCACCCTCGAATGAGTCCAATCTACGATTTTTTCCGATTTTCAGAGTCTATGATCACTGTCATCATTGACCAATCATAGAGCAGCCTCTAAGCGCTCAACCACGCAAAAATTTTTCAATCTCCAACTTAAAGAAACATTTAGGCACGCCTCCCGGATTTCCTCGTAACAGCCAATCACCGTCATGCCTCTTAGCAGACCGAGAAAATCCACATTCGCCATCTCCCACGTCGAAGACCACCAGATATGGTATTGAGGATTGTTTTGACAGTTCAGATGCTCACAGATGAACGCCCATTTCAATGCCCCATTTTTCCGTTTTTGGCTTTATCATGCACCGTAATTTCGACAGTAAGTTTTTTGTATTAGTTTTATCGTTTGCATATTGTAGTATAGACATTTTTGGAAATTCAATACGTCAGAAGCTGTTAAATATGTAATGTATTTTATTCTTATAACTATTCAGTAGGTGTCCTCTCATCACAACAAGCACTAAAAAGTACTAAAATACCTGCTTTTCTTTAATGAAAATAGTTTCGACTTTTTAATCTTAAAAACCATCAAATGCCTTTGTGGCAGTACTTAACATATAAATTAGTTTCCTATTTAATTTTTTTCTGTGTCTATATATCAGAGAACCTCTTTTCCGCTGATCTAGATTTTGAAATTCTGAAATAAACAATTTCGATCTACCCTAATGAATAGGGTTATTAAATTAACATGCATTTTTTTTGGAAATAATATATAATATATACAGCAGCGTAAAAACAATGACAATAAAATCAATCCTTGCAAAATAATTAAATGTTACATGTAAGACATGTTAGGCCAGAACATATAGCTTTGCGTTCAACGATAGATGTAATACTTATCGTAACTATAATTAGGAAGGTGCACGATTTCCATTTGACCTCTAAATGCATATTAGTGAAATAGCTTAGCCATCAGAAACGTCCTTCATGCGATAGATTACTCATTATGACAAATCACCGGGCAACTCGGCAACAAGCTGGGCTATTGGCCGATCTGGTAACTGAGACAAAGTGAAAATCAATTTCCCTTTCTGGTAGTAATAGCATGGGTTCTATTCAAATCAGAAGAGTTGTCCATATCCATTGTTATCCACGAGTTATTGCATCGTGGCTACATCTGATAAACTGGAAGCTATTTCTATGGATGGAAAATAATTTTATCTGTAGGGTACTGGGGTCTTTTTTTGATGATATAGGTCACTATAGTATTTCAAGGTTAAATAAAAGGCTGAGATTGATCTATAAAGGGCTTTGACTCAATGCACAAGATTCTATCTGTAGAATACCTACTAAGCTATTATATTGGGAAAAAAATGCATTGTGTTCAATTCAGATTGAAGTGATTGGCTACGTGCGGAACTGTAATTTTGCCAAAGTGTATAAATAAATATTTTTTATTCATACTTGTCAATTGAATTAGAATATATATTTAAAATTGTTTCATAAATACAGTGACTCTCGATAATATAAAGTTGAAGGGACCAATGAAAAACTTCGAATTATCAAGAGGGTAGGAAAAAACTCTCAAAATACACGTAAATAAACATTTTTTTTAACGCATTTAAATTTAAAACTAGGCAATAAAGCAACAATATTGTGCTCATATGTATAAAATTATTTTAAAGTATTTTTAAAAAGTACTGTTATATACAGTATAAATATTATACAGAAGTTAAAAATCATCTGTATTAAAAGAATACATTTATATATTAAAAACTATTAGAAGAATACAAACTGTACACAATTTTTTCTGAAGAAAAAATCTGTTATCTCTTTTTTTTTCATGGCATTCAGTCTAACGTTGTCAACAGATTTTTTTAGAATAATTGGAGCTTGAAAAATGTCCGCATCAACATGATTTTGAAGGAAAAAGTTGCATAGTTAATTTAGTGAGAGACACACTTTAGCTTCTGTCAGAGTTAATGGAGTCAATCAACTCCAATGGTCATCAAAGGGGCTGCGTTACAGGGGAGACAGCAGGGAGAGTACAATACAAAACATGCAACCTGTTTGCTACAGGACTCTGCATGATAGTGACTGTTTGAATTGCCGAGAGTTTTATTAGATCAGTTTGAATTATCGCGTGTTATATTCTGGTAACTCACAGATTTTACTTCGAAATATTGAGAGTACCAAAACGTATTGTTTTAGTTCGAAATATCAAGAGTTTTTCTAGGGGCTGAGTATATACTTCGAATTAGCGAGAGATTCGTATTACCGAATGTTTGAATTACTGAGAGTCGACTGTATTATATTACCAAAAAAAATTATTAAAATCCAATTCTTTTGGATAAAAAAAGGAAGAATAAATGACAGATATTGAAAACAGTTTCCATGTTTGGAAAATGCTTCTATGATAATAATATCTTGCTTATATACAGCAGACTTCTTTATATTTTTTCCTGAGCTCAGGTTCTGTAGCTATGTAAAAGCAAAATATTATGGAAGAGCCTTTCCCATAAAAGGAGAAAATTTTAAATGTATGTCTCTTTCTTCCTTTTCTTCTAAAAAAATATACGTAAATAATATGTTATTGTAACATTCTTAAAACTACTTTATATGTGTATTCTAATACAACTGACACGAAATATTACAACAAAATTATGCTTATATGCGCTTTTGCAGAAACACTGTTCCGAACGTATATACTAGTCAAATACCTTAAAAAACATCGCTATACGAATCTTTTTTTAGAAAAAAAAATCTATAATCACTATTATTGAATTTGAAAAATTCTAATCATTATATTTGTTTTTGAATTCGTTACATGTTTGAGTACGGCATATAAGTTGGATGTCCATTGGGACATAATTTGGATTTCCATGAATAGAACTATCACGTAAGAAATAGCATTCTACCCGCAATAAAAGTAATGTATCTTGGATATTCATTACATCCTAACGTGAATATATATAAATAAATGATAATCCTGACTGATCAGAGACAAGGCTGTATAAATCCCCTTTGGCATCATTTTTATCAGGATAATGACGTACAGACTGTATGGATTCAATTAATAAAGCACTGGAAGTTCTTATTGTTTCACGACAATTAAATCTATTTATATAATAAACAGCGACTTTTACTCATTCATTCTCTAACTTTCTTATCACGATATCTCAAGAACTATTAGACCTATAGATTTGAAATTCGGTAAGAGTGTTCCTTCCATGGTGTAGTGATCCACTAGGAAAGGATTTTGCGAAAATCGAACCCCAAGAGGTTAAGTGCTGTTTTTGATAAATATTCTCTTTTTGAACTATTTGACCTACAGACTTGAAACTTGCTAGGTATGTTCCTTTCATGGAGTAGAGTTACGCTACAAAAGAGATTTTGAAAAAATACACCCCAAGGGTCATTTCGAGGGGTTAAATATAAATATTCCGCTTTTGTACTATTAAACCTGCAGACTTGAAATTTTACAGGTATGTTCCTTTCATAGAAAGGATATTTGCTAAATGGGGCGAAAATCGACCTACAAAGAGTTTTACGTTAAATAATTCCTTTTCATGAATAATTCCATTTTTGTTATGCCACCTGATAGACAGCAACAGCAGATCAAGGTCCACGAAATTCATCGCGGCTAAAGGCTAGATTTTTACGCCTGTCGTTAGCCTTAGCTTTAAGCACCATGCAGGTGACAGTACGATTTGTTCGGTTTAGCCCCAATTTTGAGGGAGAACTCCCCGAGAGGGTCAAGGGCTTTCCACTTCTCTCACTCTTCCACCAACCTCACGAGAGGACTTGCGGCTCGACGGCTATTTAGAGTACCCCCATGCCACGAAGACACTATACATTTACAAACACCCATGCCTTCTCCGGAATTCAAACCCAAGCCCTATGGCACCGCAGTCATCGTCACTAACCACTATACCAGATGAGGGTGGCTTTTATGAATTACTAAATCTACAACCTTGCAATATGGAAAACATGCTACTTTTGTTCATCCACTAAGAAAAAGTTTTTTGAAAATCAACTCCAAACGGGGTTTGGAGTTGAGGAAGATATCAGTTTAAGAGGGATTTTTCAAAAGTCGATCCATTGGGGGGTTGGGGGACGAAGAGTCGGAGAATACGAAGGTGTTATAAATTTTAAAAAGTCCTTTTTTGTAAGCTATTAGACCTACTGACTTAAAATTTGACAAATATTTTTTTGGTTTAGCAAAGATATGCAAAAAAACTTTAGTGTTTAATTTGCAATTCGCATAAAATTAACTCAGTATTAACTTCTTTATCCTTCAATCTCTATTGTTTTATTTTTCAGTTCACCCTTGCGAAGAGAGAGTATACGAGTACCAGCTAGTGTTATTATATACTGAATTAGCCGTTACCTTTCAACTTCGCTCAGTATTTCATAAAGTTTTTAAGTTATTGGTATTCAAATCCTAGCATTAGCCTTTCCATTTTATTCACAGATAATCTGAAAATGAAAAGACTTCACTTTCTGAAACAGATGTGTATATTTACCATTTAAATTTATACAATTCCCCTCGGAATCGATTTCCACGAACCCATTTTAAACAAACCTCTTCTCAACAAAATAAACATGATAGACAAATTCCAAGTAAGTAGGTCTAATAGTTCATAAACGGGAAGTTGTTGCTTGAAATCTTTAGATCAATAAAGCATTTTTTTAAAATTTAAAGCACATCCGTAACCACCTTCTCCATCTCTCAATAACCCCGTTTGTGGAATCCTCAAATAAGTTTCTTACTCTTTCTTAGTGGATATCTACTCAACAAAAGAAACATGTTTGCCAAGTTTCAGGCTTGTGGGTCTAAACGTTCAAAAACAGGAATTTCTTTTATCTAAAACACCACCGTAGCCCTCTTTGGGAGGCGATCTCTTCTCAACAAAAAAAAAACATACTTGCCGAATTCAAAGTTCTAAGGGCATGTAATTTAAAAATGATAATTTTTAAAATCTAAGTTACCTTTGTAACCCGTGTAATGAGTAGGTTTGTGAATTAGTGGCTTTTCTTTTACATATATAGATAAGTAAACGATATGGTATGCAGAATTCCGAAAACGTTTTAAAATCTGATGCATTAGAATATATTAAAACATATTTAGACAACACACCGAAGATTTATACTGTTAAAAATTAGGTTTTTTTCCCCTCTTCGGCTATTTTATCATAGAAGCACAGAAAAAGTTTTAAATTTTATGAAGCCTAACTTCCAAGAATTCAAAGTTATGAAAGTTATGCTTTTATAAACTAAAACTATAAGACATTTAGTGCTATAAATTTAGGGTTTATAGGATTATGGTATAAAATATAACGGAACTTTTAAAATATCAAAAATAAATGGGCACTCAAATATAGTTTTAAAAGAAGTTTATATAAAAATTGGGGCACATACATATTTCCATATTCCTGCAATTACTTGATCAAAAAACAGGTACAGATCCAAGTACAAAAATACAAATATGAAATAAATGTAAGTAATATAATTATGTAATTTTCTTATTTGTGAATATTTCTAACGATTTTCCTTTTTGTATAGTATTATATATAATATAAAAAATATGCTGATGCAAATGAGATATGGAAAATATTGCAAAATATTATTGTATTGAAAATACTCATGGGAAACTTATCCTATTTCATGCAAAATTTCATTACAAAGTCGAGTGTTTTATGGATGTTACTCATCTTAAGGACAATTTCTTAAACTTTAAGATAGTAAAATATTGCTGTATAAAAAGTTCTTTTTAATATAAATGATAGTTTTAAAAAACTAAAAAATTACGCTTTTATGATTAATCGAACTAAAAATTTAAAAAAATATCCTTTGTATATACGACTGTTCAAATGTATCGAACTGAATTTATTATCAAAAACATACATACATAAACAGTTTGAGTCAATCTCCTTCGAAATAGCTATTGGCAGTAACACACTTGGTCCAACGATGTTTCCAGTCCTCGAAACATTTCTGGAACTCAGACTTTGGGATGGCCTGAAGCTGCTGTGTCGAATTCTGTTTTATGGTTTCAATGTCCTGAAACCGGTGTCCTTTTAAGGTGTTCTTGATCTTGGGAAAGAGGAAAAATCAGCACCACAGCCTTCACTTGTGCAATCTTGTCCTCATTGCGAGAGGTGGATGGGCGTCCAGAATGGGGATCACTGTTCACTGATTGACGACCCTCCGTGAATCGCCGGAACCACTCGAAAACCCGAGCACGACTCATTGCCTCATCTCCAAATGTTGTTTTCATCATCTCGTAGGTTTTGGTGCCCATTTTACGGAGCTTAAAGCAAAACTTGATACAGATTCGCTAATCCGTGTTTTCACACATTTTCTTTTTCGACGAACGCACGCAAACACTCCACGTGAAAGAAGTCAGTGTGACTGAACGGCGCGCTGTACAGACCTGCCGAATTTTGGAGACAAGGTGAAATATGCGCGTGCATGATGCGCACAGTCCCTCCGCTGGGGTTTTCTCGAATAAATAGAATAAATTCAGTATCGATACTTTCTGAACAGCCTTCGTATATATATATATACAAGGGGTGATCAAATGAAAAAGTACGAAACGACACGGTGGGTACAAATATAGACTTTATTCAAAATATACACCATAGGCCTGAGCACAACGATCCCACTGATGAACAAGCCGCAGGATTCCTTGTTCCCAGAATTCCTGTGGCTGTGACGAGACCCAGTCCTTCACAGTGTCCTTGAGTACGTCGTCCGAGTTGAAGCGCTTTCCTTTCAGGTGTTTCTTCAGTGGACCAAACACATGGAAATCGCAGGGTGACATGTCCGGACTGTAGGACGGATGGTCCAACGTCTCCCATTGGAACTTGTCCAGTTCCATTTGTGTGACTCTGGAGACGGGTGGACGCGCGTTATCATGGACCAGAACCACACCCTCCGTGAGCAGCCCTGGTCTTTTGTTCTTGATGACCTGCGTAGGCGTCGGAGTGTCTCACAGTACACATCGAGTTAATGCTTTTCTGTGCTCGAGTAATTCTGTCTGTATCATTTGGACGCCTTTTTATGAGAGCCTTTGCTCTCTCCTGCGCATGCGGCACCCGCGCATGATCCGATCCCAGTAGAGTCTCAATGCATCCCGAGATGTCTCGCTACATTCTCCCTTGGGAATATGCAATATTTAACTGTTTATTTTTATGTCGTTTCGTACTTTTATTTGATCACCCTTGTATAAGAATAAAATGATGAACGAGAAAATTAAGGTATTGTGGTAAAAGCGTAGGGTTCTTTGTACTATATTTTTACACTAACTCAGTATTTCGGAATAGAACAAGTAAGAAACTATAACAATTAACATCGAGCACTCCACGCTTGTATCACAATGATATTAATTTTCTTGCTTATCAATTTATTCTTATATTAAGAATTATTATTTTTTTTTTTTACTTTTCATAAAAGCGTGCCAATTCAATAAAAGCGTGTCAAGTTCGATTAATCATAAAACTATAATTTATTTCTATTTGCATTTTCAGAAAAAGTAGACAATTTTTTATACTATGGACGCACCATCCCCTTTCTCACATAAAGAACAATTTTTGTGTTGTTGTATTTGTATTAACCACAAGCATTTTCACTTTTAGGGTTGTAGCTTAAGCTTTTAGTCGCCAAATCTGGACATCGTTAATCTTGATGATACTGATCAGGAAAATGGAACAAAATTATGAAATTATTATATTGTCATCGGTCCTTGACAAGTGTGCACAATTTCGAATTAATCTAAGACTTTAAAGTGGGTAAAAATTGAGTTCAAAAATTCCGTTACGTGCAAGTGAATCTTATAAAAGCGTTTTAAAAAGATAGAATTTTCAAACTCTATCTACAGCATCAAATTGAAATTTGAGACTAATAAAATGTTCTATTGCTGCTTCAAAAATACCGAACAATGTAGAAGCACAAAATCAATATATTTTATATCACACTGTAGAATACTAATCTTATAGAATCTACTTGTAATTTCTCCAGAAAAAGACAAAGTGGAAATGTTTGTTCACTCTATTTTCTGATACTCGTGTTAAATAGATGTGAAAATATTATATTAGGAAGAAAAAAAATGAAGACTGAATTTATAACTTTCAAGATTCATGGATAAAATTTAGTCTTTTGTTCATGTCGTGGAAAGTATTTTAAGTTATTTCTTCCTTTTTCTGTCAAACGAACGGTTATATTAAAACTCTTTTCTGAAGTCTGAAGCTTTCACCAAAATTTTTTTGCAGGAATTTGACAAATTTACTTCAGTAATGTTCTTATGCGGCTTTCTTCAAGACAGATTAATAGTAATTGGACAGTGTATTCCTGTAATTTTTTTTCCTTCACAATTTCAATAAATACGCAAATTATTATAATCAGTGGCATTATATCAATAGCAAACATACCTAGGATTTAAAAAAGAGGTCTACATTTATATTATTAACAAATATATATTTTATGTATTACGTTAGAACACTTAAATAATCCGGTATAGTGGTTAGTGACGCGGACTGCAGTGCCGCAGGGACTGGTCTCGAATCCCGGAGAAGGTATAGTTGTTTGTAAATGTATAGTGTCTTTGCGGCATGGAAATACTCTAAATAGCCGGCGAGCCGCAAGTCCTCTCGAGAGGTTGTTGGAAGGGGAAGAGAGGTGGGAGTCCTCTGACCTCCCTGAAAATTGGGTGAAACCGGGCGAAATCGTACTGTCACCTGTATGGAGCTCAAAGCTAAGCCTAACGACAGGCATACAACTAACCCCTTGCCACGATGAATTTAGTGGACCTTGACCCGATGTTACTATCCATCGGGTGGCATAAGTAACAACAACAACACTTTTATTGTGGATGAAAGATATGTGGACATACTCTGAGAATTAAACAGGTTTAATCTTGGGAACATCATTGCAATATTTTCTTTATACATGCATTGAAGATTCGTTTTCAGAAAACCGAAAAAATTAACAGGTAAAATTATTATTGAGTTCTTGAATTTGTACATCTATATACAGGGTGTCCAGCCTTAATGTGACCCAATAGCTAATTCCCGAACCGTTCGGTTTAGATATGCACTTCCAATTTGGAAAATGTTTTAAAAAAGGTAAAGCATGTTTTTACGTGCTTTTCAAACCAAAAAACCCATTTACAAAAATTAAATTTTTATACGGTTCCCAGGTCCTATTACTTATATTTAGGAAAAGATGCAGTACACAAAAACAAAGTAAACACAGAAAGTTTCATTTTATTACGATAAAAACTGACCGAGTTATGCCTACATAAATTTGAAGCTACTGAGTTGCTCAGAAAAAGGGGTAGTATATAAATTGAGTTTAGAGAACAGTAATTCACTATCTACAGAAAGAGCAAAAGAAAAACATCATAGTAATATTAAAACATCGTAGTAGACATCATAGATTG